>JACEWE010000103.1:0-98909 GCA_014839755.1 Sylvia borin
AGGGGTCACTCAGGGGTCACTCAGGGGTCAGTCAGGGGTCACTCAGGGGTCACTCAGGGGTCACCCAGGGGTCACCCAGGGGTCAGGGGTCACTCAGGGGTCACTCTGTCCAGTCAGATGACCAGCATCACGCAGACGGACATCATCAGCACGCTGCAGTCCCTCAACATGGTCACTGCTGTGGGTCAGGGGTCACTCAGGGGTCACTCGGGGGGGGTCAGGGGTCACTCAGGGGTCACCCAGGGGTCAGAGGTCACTGTGTGTCCAGCCAGATGACCAGCATCACGCAGACGGACATCATCAGCACGCTGCAGTCGCTGAACATGGTCACTGCTGTGGGTCAGGGGTCACTCAGGGGTCACTCAGGGGTGGGTCGGGGTCACTCAGGGGTCACTCAGGGGTCACCCAGGGGTCACCCAGGGGTCAGGGGTCACTCAGGGGTCACTCTGTCCAGTCAGATGACCAGCATCACGCAGACGGACATCATCAGCACGCTGCAGTCCCTCAACATGGTCACTGCTGCGGGGCAGTGGGTGGTGCCCCGGGGTCAGGGGTCACTCGGGTGGGTCAGGGGTCACTCAGGGGTCACTCAGGGGTCAGAGGTCACTCAGGGGTCACTGTGTGTCCAGCCAGATGACCAGCATCACGCAGACGGACATCATCAGCACGCTGCAGTCGCTGAACATGGTGAAGTACTGGAAGGGGCAGCACGTCATCTGCGTCACGCCCAAACTGGTGGAGGAGCACCTCAAGAGCGCCCAGTACAAGAAGCCGCCCATCACCGGTCAGTAATTAGCGCCCCCGCGGTAATTAGCCGCCCTTCGTTAAGCCCGAGGTGGGAATTAGCGGAGTAATTAAAGGCTGGAGGGAGGAGGGGAATTTTTCACCCCCCCCCCCCGTCACCAAACTGGGAATGGTTCGGTCCAGAAAGGCCCCTCCCCCCCCGTGCTTTTTTTAATTAGGTTTCTCTAATTAATTGCTGTTAATGAGGTGCTCTTGAGGGAAGTGGTTGTTAATGTGTTTCAATTAATAAATGTGGGTTAATGGACACCACGAACCCTCCCCATGATTGCCCTCAATGGTTCGGTCCAGAAAGGCCCCACCCCCCCCTTAATTAACGTCTCTTAATGAGCAGCCGCCAATTAATTTCTTAATTAATGAGCTTCTCTTAAGGACTAGGCTTGTTAATTAACATACTTTAATTAATAAACACAGTTTAATAACCTCCCCCCCCCACCATCGCCCTTAATGGTTTGGTCCAGAGGCCTCCTAAGGCTCCTCCCCTTAATTAACGTCCCTTAATTAATGCCTCTTAATTAATTTCCGTTAATGAACTCCCTTAATGAACTCCTCTTAATTAATCTCCGTTAACTGCCCCCTTAGTTAACCCCCCCACCCCAATTAACTCTGGTAATGATCCCTCCTTAATGACCCCCTGTAATTACCCCTATTAATTAACCCTATTAATCCGTATTAATTGTTTCCCCTGCTGCTGTTAGCGATCCTCCCTTAATTACCTTTGGTAATGAGCTCTCCATTAATGACTTTGCCTTAATCAGTCTTCCCTAATTAATCCTATTAATGGCCCCCTTTAATTACCCCCTCATTAATCCCGTGGATGTGCCTCTCCTTAATTAACCCCGTTAATGACCCCTCTGAATCCTAATCTATTAAAACTCTTCTTTCTTAATTATCTTCCCTAATTAACGCTGTTAATGACTTCCCGAATTAATAATACCATCTTAATCACCCCCATTAACAACCTCCCGGTAATTGTCCACCCTAATTAACACCCCCCCGTTAATTACCCCCTAATTAGCGCCTCTCAGTGTCCCGGAGGAGGCTAATTAACGCTAATGAATTGCCGTTAATTGCAGTGGACTCCATCTGCCTGCGCTGGGCGCCGCCGAAGCACAAACAGGCCAAAGTGGCCAAGAAGTGACAATTCGGGATTTGGGCCCAATTTTGGGGGATTTTCCCTCGATTTTTGGGGTTTTTCCTCCAGTTTCGGGTTTTTTCTCCAGTTTTGGGTTTTTTTCTCTCAATTTTGGGTTTTTTCCCTTTAAATTTGGCGAGTTTTGGCCCCTCAATTTTGGGTTTTGGCCCAATTTTGGGGGATTTTCCCTCGATTTTGGGGATTTTCCCTCGATTTTGGTTTTTTCCCCAATTTTCGTTTTTTTCCCTTTAAATTTGGCGAGTTTTGGCCCCTCAATTTTGGGTTTGGGCCCCAATTTTGGGGTTTTTCCTCCAGTTTTGGGTTTTTTCTCCAGTTTTGGGGGATTTTCCCTCGATTTTGGGATTTTCCCTCAATTTTGGGGTTTTTTCCTCAATTTTGGGTTTTTCCCTTTAAATTTGGCGAGTTTTGGCCCCAATTTTTGGTTTTTTCCCTCTAATTTTGGGATTTTTTTCTCCTCAGTTTTGGGTTTTTTTCTCTCAATTTTGGGGTTTTTTCCTCAGTTTTGGGGTTTTTTCTCCAGTTTTGGGTTTTTTCCCTTTAAATTTGGCGAGTTTTGGCCCCAAATTTTGGGGGATTTTCCCTCGATTTTGGGGTTTTTCCCCTCAATTTTGGTTTTTTCCCTCTAATTTTGGGGATTTTGGCCCAAATTTTGGGGGATTTTCCCTCCTTTTTGGGTTTTTCCCCTCATTTTTTTAGTTTTTCTCCTCATTTTTGTGTTTTTCCCCCATTTTTGAGGTCCTCTCATGGAATTTTGTGTTTGTATTTTTTTTCCCTTAAGTTTTGGGGGGTTTTTCCCTCCATTTTGCACTTTTCCTTCCCAATTTTGGTTTTTTTTCCCCAATTTTGGGGTTTTTCCCCAATTTTGGGTTTTTCCCCCTGAATTTTGGGGTTTTTTCCCTCCAATTTTGGGTTTTTTCCCCAATTTTGGGGTTTTCCCCCTCAATTTTGGGGTTTTCCCTCCCAATTTGGGGTTTTTCCCCTCAATTTTGGTTTTTTCCCCTCAATTTTGGGGTTTTTCCTCTCAATTTTGGGGTCCCCTCCCCCATTTTGGGGGTCCCCTCCCCTGTTTTGGGGGTTTTCCCAGAGTTTTGGGGTGCCCCCGATCCCAAATAAAGCAGGACAAGGAAGAGGAGGGGTCTCAGAGGTTTTATTTTGGGGGGATTTTGGGGTCACACAGTTTTGGGCTGGGGGAACTTGGGGGGGCTCAGGTGTCGTTTTGGGGTCCCACCCCCCATTTTTGGGGTCCCACCCCCCATTTTTGGGGGTCCCACCCCCATTTTGGGGGGTCCCACCCCTCATTTTGGGGGTCCCGGGATTCAAATTTAAGGTTCTTTCCCCTTTTTTGGGGATAATTCCCCTATTTTTGGGGTCTCACACCCATTTTTTGGGGTCTAACCCCCATTTTTGGGGTCCCACACCCATTTTTGGGGTCCCACTCCCATTTTTTGGGGTCCCACACCCATTTTTAAGGTCCCATCCCCAATTTTTGGCTCCCAGGACTCAATTTTGGGGGTCCCACCCCTCATTTTGGGGGTCCCACCCCCATTTTTGGGGTCCCACCCCCATTCCCAGGGCCGTTTTTAGGTTCTCTCCCTCATTTTTTGGGGGGGTCTCCCCAAATCCGGGGGTTGTCACCCCAAAACCTGCACCAGGATCCCCCAAATTTAGGAGGTTTTGCCCCAAAATTGTCCCCAAGGCTCCCGAATCTGGAGGGTTTCACCCCAAAATCGGGACCAGGACCCCCCAAATTCGGGTTTTTCCATCCCAGGACCCCCCAAATTCGGGTTTTTTTCACCCCAAAATCGGGATCAGGACCCCCCAAATTTGGGGGTTTTCACCCCAGAATCCCCAAAATTCGGGTTTTTCACCCCCAAACCGAGACCAGGACCCCCCAAATTGGGGTTGTCACCCCCAAACTCCGACCAGGACCCCCTAAACCGGGACCAGGACCCCCCAAATTTGGGTTTTTCCATCCCAGGACCCCCCAGTTTTGGGGTGTCACCCCCAAACCCCGATCAGGACCCCCCAATTTTGGGGTGTCACCCCCAAACCCCGACCAGGGACCCCCAAATTTGGGGTGTCACCCCCAAACCGGGACCAGGACCCCCCAAATTCGGGTTTTTCCATCCCAGGACCCCCAGTTTCGGGGTGTCACCCCCAGGCCAGCAGCAGCCCGCCCCCCAATTTGGGGTGTCACCCCCAAACCAGGACCCCCCAGTTTTGGGGTGTCACCCCCAGGCCAGCAGCAGGCCGCCCCCCATATTTGGGGTGTCACCCCCAAACCAGGACCAGGACCCCCCAAATCGGGACCAGGACCCCCCAGTTCTGGGTTTTTCCATCCCAGGACCCCCCAGTTTGAGTTTGTCACCCCCAAACCCCGACCAGGACCCCTCAAATTCGGGTTTTTCCATCACAGGACCCCCCAATTTTGGGATGTCACCCCCAAATCGGGACCAGGACCCCCAGATTTGGGGTGTCACCCCCAAACCCCGACCAGGACCCCCCAAATCGGGACCAGGACCCCCAATTTTGGGGTGTCACCCCCAAACCAGGACCAGGACCCCCAGATTTGGGGTGTCACCCCCAAACCGGGACCAGGACCCCCAAATTCGGGTTTGTCACCCCCAAACCCCGACCAGGACCCCCAGTTTCGGGGTGTCACCCCCAGGCCAGCAGCAGGCCGCCCCCCAGCGCCCCCAGCAGCAGCCCCGGGGTGACAGCGGCCACCAGCGCTGTCCCCGTGTCCCCTCCCTGCGGGGACAAGGGCCGAGGCCACCCCGGGGGCAGGTCCCCGGTGTCGCAGGGCTCCTCGGCGGGGGGCTCGGCGGTGGCCTTGGGGACAAGGTGCGGCGGGGGCTGTCGCGGGGCCAGCTCGGGGACAAGGGACAGCAGCCAGCGCAGGTGTGGGGACACGGCCGTGTAGACCCCGGGGCGGCCGGGGACACCGCAGGCGTCCCCCCAACTCACCACCCCCGCCAGGTGCCAGGTGCCACCGAGCCGGCAGGTGAGGGGACCGCCCGAGTCACCCTGGGGACAGAGGGGACATCATTGGGGACATTGGGGACATTGGGGACATTGAGGGGATTGGGGACAGTGGGGACACTGGGGACACTGGGGACACTGGGGACATTGGGGACACTGGGGACATTGAGGGGATTGGGGACATTGGGGACAATGGGGACACTGGGACCCCGCCAGGTGCCACCGAGCCGGCAGGTGAGGGGACCGCCGGAGTCACCCTGGGGACAGAGGGGACATTGGGGACATCATTGGGGACATTGAGGGGATTGGGGACATTGGGGACATTGGGGACAGTGGGGACATTGGGGACATTGGGACCCCCCAGGTGCCACCGAGCCGGCAGGTGAGGGGACCCCCGGAGTCACCCTGGGGACAGAGGGGACAGTGGGGACATTGGGGACACTGGGGACATTGAGGGGATTGGGGACATTGGGGACAATGGGGACACTGGGACCCCGCCAGGTGCCAGGTGCCACCGAGCCGGCAGGTGAGGGGACCGCCAGAGTCACCCTGGGGACAGAGGGGACATTGGGGATATTGGGGACATTGGGGACAATGGGGACACTGAGGGGATTGGGGACATTGAGGGGATTGGGGACAATGGGGACAGTGGGACCCCGCCAGGTGCCAGGTGCCACTGATCTGGCAGGTGAGGGGACCGCCGGAGTCACCCTGCGGACAGAGGGGACAGTGGGGACATCATTGGGGACAGTGGGGACATTGAGGGGATCAGGGACATTGAGGGCATTGGGGACACTGGGGACATTGGAGACATTGGGGACAATGGGGACATTGGGGACAGTGAGGGGATTGGGGACAATGGGGACATTGGGGACACTGAGGGGATTGGGGACATCGAGGGGATCAGGGACATTGGGGACACTAAGACCCCCCAGGTGCCACCGAGCCGGCAGGTGAGGGGACCGCCCGAGTCACCCTGCGGACAGAGGGGACATTGGGGACATTGAGGACAATGGGGACATTGGGGACATTGGGGACACTGGGGACACTGAGGGGATTGGGGACAATGGGGACACAGGGGGACATTGGGGACATTGGGACCCCGCCAGGTGCCAGGTGCCACCGAGCCGGCAGGTGAGGGGACCGCCCGAGTCACCCTGGGGACAGAGGGGACATCATTGGGGACATTGGGGATATTGGGGACACTGAGGGGACTGGGGACACTGAGGGGATTGGGGACATTGAGGGTATTGGGGACAGTGGGACCCCGCCAGGTGCCAGGTGCCACCGAGCCGGCAGGTGAGGGGACCCCCGGAGTCACCCTGCGGACAGAGGGGACACTGGGGACATCATTGGGGACATTGGGGATATTGGGGACAGTGGGGACACTGGGGACATTGGGGACATTGAGGGGATCAGGGACATTGGGGACACAGGGACCCTCCAGGTGCCACTGATCTGGCAGGTGAGGGGACCGCCCGAGTCACCCTGCGGACAGAGGGGACATCATTGGGGACATTGGGGACATTGGGGACAGTGGGGACAATGGGGACACTGGGGACATTGGGGACATTGAGGGGATCAGGGACATTGGGGACACTGGGACCCTCCAGGTGCCACTGATCTGGCAGGTGAGGGGACCCCCCGACTCACCCTGGGGACATTGAGGGGACAATGAGGATTTGGGGACATTGAAGGGAAACTGGGGACATTGAGGGGACACTGAGGGCATTGAGGAGACTGGGGACATTGAGGGGACATTGAGAGGACACCGAAGGGACATTGAGGGGACATCGAGGGGACATTGAGGGGACATCGAGGGGACACGATGAGGATGAAGAGGGACATCGGGGCGGGGCTCAGTGGGACCTTGGGGACACTGGGCAGGTGGGCGGGGACACGGGGAGGTGACAGCGGTGACATCAGCACACGGGGAGGTGACAGCGGTGACATCAGCACAGGGGTGGCACAGGGGGAGGTGACAGCGGTGACATCAGCACAGGGGTGGCACAGGGGGAGGTGACAGCGGTGACATCAGCACAGGGGTGGCACAGGGGAGGTGACAGCGGTGACAGAGAGGGGGAGGTGACAGCGGTGACACCGGCACAGAGGTGGCACACGGGGAGGTGACAGCGGTGACACCGGCACAGGGGTGGCACAGGGGGAGGTGACAGCGGTGACATCAGCACAGGGGTGGCACAGGGGGAGGTGACAGCGGTGACACCAGCACAGGGGTGGCACAGGGGGAGGTGACAGCGGTGACATCGGCACAGAGGTGGCACAGGGGGAGGTGACAGCGGTGACATCAGCACAGGGGGAGGTGACAGCGGTGACACCGGCACAGGGGGAGGTGACAGCGGTGACACCGGCACAGGGGTGGCACAGGGGGAGGTGACAGCGGTGACATCAGCACAGGGGTGGCACAGGGGGAGGTGACAGCGGTGACATCAGCACAGGGGTGGCACAGGGGGAGGTGACAGCGGTGACACCAGCACAGGGGTGGCACAGGGGGAGGTGACAGCGGTGACATCAGCACAGGGGGAGGTGACAGCGGTGACACCGGCACAGAGGTGGCACAGGGGAAGGTGACAGCGGTGACACCGGCACAGGGGTGGCACAGGGGAGGTGACAGGGGTGACATCGGCACAGGGGGAGGTGACAGCGGTGACATCAGCACAGGGGTGGCACAGGGGGAGGTGACAGCGGTGACACCGGCACAGGGGTGGCACAGGGGGAGGTGACAGCGGTGACATCAGCACAGGGGGAGGTGACAGCGGGGACAGAGGTGTCACCCACCTGGCAGGCGTCGCGCTGGCCCTGCGGGAAGCCGGCGCAGATGGTGTCCCCCGCGGGTGTCCCCAGCCCCTCGTCTGTCGCTGTCGCTGTCCCCAGCGCGTAGAGGCAGCGACAGTGGCGCTGGCTCAGCAGTGGCACCTCCAGCTGCTGCAGCGTCTTGGGGGCTGGCAGTGGCACTGCGGGGACAGCGGGGTCACCGCGGGGTCACCGCAGTGTCACCAAACCTCTCCCGGTGTCCCCAACCCCACCCTGGTCACCGCGGGGTCACCGAGCCTGGCCTGGTGTCCCCAAACCTCCCCCGGTGTCCCCAACCCCACCCTGGTCACCGCGGGGTCACCGCGGGGTCACCACGGTGTCCCCAACCCTGCCCTGGTGTCCCCCAGTGTTCCACATCCCCTCCAATGTCCCCCCGATGTCCCCAGTGTCCCCAATGTCCCTAGTGTCCCCAATGTCACCCACCGGCGGTGCGGACGTGTCCCCATGTCCCCAATGTTCCCAATCCCCCCGATGTCCCCAATCCCCCGATGTCCCCAGTGTCCCCAGTGTCCCCGGTGTCACCCACCGGTGGTGCGGACGTGTCCCCGATGTCCCCAATGTCCCCCATGTCACCCACTGGCGGTGCGGATGTGTCCCCATGTCCCCAGTGTCCCCATGTCCCCAATCCCCCCGATGTCCCCAATGTCCCCCCGATGTCCCCAATCCCCCCGATGTCCCCAATGTCCCCAATGTCACCCACCGGCGGTGCGGACGTGTCCCCAGCCGGTGTCCCCAGTGTCCCAATGTCCCCGATGTCCCCAATGTCCCCAATGTCCCCGATGTCCCCCCGATGTCCCCAGTGTCCCCAATGTCCTCAGTGTCCCCGTTGTCACCCACCTGCAGTGCGGACGTGTCCCCAGCCGGTGTCCCCAGTGTCCCCATGTCCCCATGTCCCCATGTCCCCAATGTCCCCGATGTCCCCAATGTCCCCGATGTCCCCAATGTCCCCAATCCCCCCGATGTCCCCAATGTCCCCAATGTCCCCAATGTCCCCAATCCCCCCGATGTCCCCAATCCCCTCGATGTCCCCAGTGTCCCCTGTCACCCACCGGCGGTGCGGACGTGTCTCCAATGTCCCCAATCCCCCCAATGTCCCCAATCCCCCCGATGTCCCCCCGATGTCCCCAATGTCCCCAATCCCCCCGATGTCCCCAATGTCCCCAATGTCCCCCCGATGTCCCCAGTGTCCCCTGTCACCCACCGGCGGTGCGGACGTGTCCCCAGCCGGTGACGGTGCAGTTGGTGCCGGGGACAAAGGCCACCCCGGCCGCGGGGACACACACGGGCCGCACCAATCGCGACGTCACCGCGGGGGGATCCAGCCGCGCCAGCGCCAGGTCGCCGCCCGCCTCCTCGTCCCCCGCGGCGCTGTCGCGATAGTCGCGATAGTCGCGATAGGCGGGGTGGCGCTCCACCCGGGCCACGGCCCTCACCTGGGCGTCGGGAGGGGGCGACAGGAGCTGCAGGACCCCCAGAGTGACGCGGTACTCGGGGAGGGGGTTCTCCCTGCGGGGGGAACAGGGACATTGGGGGGGGTTGGGGATTTTGGGGAGAATTTGGGGGGAATTGGGATTTTGGGGGAGAATTTGGGCGATTTTGGGGGGGGTTTGGGGGGAGAATTTGGGGGATTTGGGGGAGAAATTGGGGGGTTTGGGGGGGGATTTGGGGGAATTTTGGGGGATTTGGGGGAATTTTAGGGGACTTGGGGGAGAATTTGGGGGATTTGGGGGGAAATTTCGGGGTTTGGGGGAGAAATTGGGGGATTTGGGGGATTTGGGGGAGAATTTGGGGGATTAAGGGGGGAATTTGGGGGATTTTGGGGGAGATTTGGGGGGATTTTCAAGGGGGTTTTGAGAGGATTTGGGGGTCCCCAAGGTACTCGGGGAGGGGGTCCCGAGAGACGGGTCAGGGATTTGGTGGTTGTTTTTTTTTTTTTTCGGGATAATTTGGGGTAAATTCAGGGGTTTTGGGGATATTTTGGGATAAACCTGGGCTGGATTTGGGGTAAATTCGGGGATAATTTGGGATAAAGCCCGGCAGTTTCTGGGCTAAACCCGGGCAATTTTGTGAGTTAATTTAAGGGTAATTTGGGGTCAATTCAGGATGGTTTTGGGGTAAACCCGGGTAGTTTTAGGGGTGAATTCAGGGGCAATTAGGGGTCAGTCCAGGGGTGTTTTGGGGGTCAGTCCGGGGGTGTTTTGGGCTCAGTCGTGGGGGGTTTTAGGGGTCAGTCCGGGGGGGTTTGGGGGCTCAATCCAGGGCTATTTTGGGGTCAGTCCAGGGCTGTTCTGGGCTCAGTCCGGGGGTAATTTCAGGCTGTTTTTGGGCTCAATCCAGGGCTATTTTGGGGTCAGTCCGGGGGGGTTTGGGGCTCAGTCCGGGGGTCATTTGAGGCTATTTTGGGGCTCAGTCCAGGGGTATTTTTGGGGTCAGTCCGGGGGTCATTTGAGGCTGTTTTTGGGCTCAATCCCGGGTGTTTTTGGGGCTCAATCCAGGGGTCATTTGAGGCTGTTTTGGGGCTCAGTCCCGGTCTATTTGGGCTCAGTCCGGGGGTCATTTGAGGCTGTTTTGGGCTCAGTCCCGGGTGTTTTTGGGGCTCAGTCCAGGGGTATTTTGGGGTCAGTCCGGGGGTCATTTGAGGCTGTTTTTGGGCTCAATCCCGGGTGGTTTTGGGCCTCAGTCCGGGGGTCAATTGAGGCTGTTTTGGGGCTCAGTCCGGGGATCATTTGAGGCTGTTTTGGGGCTCAGTCCAGGGGTATTTTTGGGGCTCAGTCCGGGGGTCATTTGAGGCTGTTTTTGGGCTCAATCCAGGGCTGTTTTGGGGTCAGTCCGGGGGTAATTTGAGGCTGTTTTGGGCTCAATCCCCGGTGTTTTTGGGGCTCAGTCCAGGGTTATTTTTGGGGTCAGTCCGGGGGTCATTTGAGGATGTTTTGGGGATTGGTCCGGGGGGGTTTGGGGCTCAGTCCGGGGGTCATTTGAGGCTGTTTTTGGGCTCAATCCAGGGTGTTTTTGGGGCTCAGTCCGGGGGTCATTTGAGGCTGTTTTTGGGCTCAATCTCAGGTGTTTTTGGGCTCAGTCCGGGGGTCATTTGAGGCTCTTTTGGGGGTCAGTCCGGGGGGGTTTTAGGGGTCAGTCCGGGGGTCATTTGAGGCTGTTTTTGGGCTCAATCCCAGGTGTTTTTGGGGCTCAGTCCGGGGGTATTTTGGGGCTCTTTTGGGCTCAATCCCAGTGTTTTTGGGGCGGTACTCACGGCGGGAAGCAGTGTGCAGCAGTCAGCACCCAGGCCGGGGCGATCAGCGCCCCCCCGCACACGTGGCGCCCCCTAAAGGCCAGGCTGACCTGCCACGGCCACTGTCCCTCCTGCGCCCCCGAGCCCCCCACCACGCGGCGGAGCACGGGGGTCCCACACGGCACTGCGGGGGTTAAACACGGCTGGGGCTGAGGGGGGTGGTGGCTCAGAAATTGTCCCCAAAAAGTGACCCTGGTACCCCAAAAACTGACCCCCGAAAACTGCCATCAGTCCCCCAAAAATTGACCCCCAAAACTGACCCCAGTCCCCAAAAACTGACCCCCGAAAAATGTCCCCACCGCCCCAAAAACTGACCCCAAAAACTGACCCCAGTCCCCAAAAACTGACCCCAAAAACTGACCCTAGTCCCCAAAAAACTGACCCCCAAAAACTGACCACAGACCCCCAAAAAATTGACCACAAAATTGACCCCAGCCCCCCAAAAACTGACCCCAGTCCCCAAAAAACTGACCCCCGAAAACTGGCCCTAGTACCCCAAAAACTGACCCCCGAAAACTGGCCCTAGTACCCCAAAAACTGCCCCCAAAAACTGACCACAGACCCCCAAAAAATGGCCCCAAAAATTGACCCCAGCCCCCCAAAACTGACCCCAGTCCCCTAAAAATTGTCCCCCCAAAACTGGCCCTAGTACCCCAAAAACTGACCCCAAAAACTGCCATCAGTCCCCCAAAAATTGATCCCCAAAACTGACTCTAGTCCCTAAAAACTGACCCCCGAAAACTGGCCCTAGTACCCCAAAAACTGACCCAAAAAACTGACCGCAGACCCCCAAAAGATGGCCCCAAAAATTGACCCCAGCCCCCAAAAACTGACCCCAAAAAACTGACCACAGACCCCCAAAAAATGGCCCCAAAAATTGACCCCAGCCCCCCAAAAACTGACCCCAGTCCCCTAAAAATTGATCCCCAAAAACTGACCCCAGTCCATGAGACACCCCCCCGAAATGGGACCCCTCCCCCCAAAAAATAGGACCCTCCCCCAAACCATGAGACCCCCCAAAATGGGACTCCTCCCCTTAAAGGACCCCCCAAAAATGGGACCCCCCCCAAATCATGAGACCCCCAGAAATGGGACCCCTCCCTCAAAAAATGGGACCCTTCCCTTTAAAGGACCCCCTCAAAAATGGGACCCCCCCTCAAACCATGAGACCCCCCCCCAAAATGGGACCCCTCCCCTTAAGGGACCCCAGAATTCAGGACCCCTCCCCCCAAACCCAAGGACCCCTCCCCCAGGTGTGTCCCCTCCCCTCCCCCCCTCACCTGCGTCATCCTCTGCTGCCTCCCCCCGGTGACCTGTGAGGGAAAGAGGGGGGGTGATGACGTCAGAGACCCCTTTTGGGGACACTCCTGGAGGGTGATGACGTCATACCCCCATTCGGGGGCACCCCATGAGGGTGATGACGTCACAGACCCCCTTTGGGGACACCCCTGGAGGATCAGACCCCCAATTTGGGGACACCCCTGGGTGGTGATGACGTCACAGACCCCCTTTGGGGACACCCCTGGAGGGTGATGACGTCACAGATCCCCGTTCGGGGACACCCCTGGGTGGTGATGATGTCACTCCCCCCGTTTGGGGTGACCCGGCCGGACACGAGGGACATCCGGGATGGGATTGGGGACATCCGGGATGGGATTGGGGACATCCGGGGAGAGCCGGAAAAACCGGCCCCAGGAATGTGTCCTGTGGGGCCAGGGGGTGTGACAAACCAACCCCTGTGTCACCTGTCCCCTGGGTCCCCTGCCAGGGACACCTGTGTCACCTGTGTCCACTGTGTCACCTGTGTCACCTGCCAGGGACGCCTGTGTCCCCTGTGTCACCTGGGTCCCCTGTGTCCCCTGCCAGGGACACCTGTGTGCCCTGTGCCACCTGGGTCCCCTGTGTCCCCTGCCAGGGACAC
The DNA here is from genome assembly GCA_014839755.1 of Sylvia borin. Lineage (NCBI taxonomy): Eukaryota > Metazoa > Chordata > Aves > Passeriformes > Sylviidae > Sylvia > Sylvia borin. The sequence continues at coordinate 12,982 of JACEWE010000103.1, forward strand.
CTGTGTCCCCTGTGTCACCTGGGTCCCCTGTGTCCCCTGCCAGGGACACCTGTGTGCCCTGTGCCACCTGTGTCCCCTGTGTCCCCTGCCAGGGACGCCTGTGTCCCCTGTGTCCCCTGTGTCCGCTCTGTCCCCTGTGTCACCTGTGTCCCCTGCCCGGGACACCTGTGTCACCTGTGTCCCCTATGTCCCCTGTGTCACCTCTGTCACCTGTGTCACCCGGGTCCCCTGTGTCCCCTGTCTGGGACACCTGTGTCCCCTCTGTCACCTGTGTCTCCTGTGTCCCCTGCCTGGGACATCTGTGTCACCTGTGTCCCCACTGTCACCTGTGTCCCCTGTGTCCCCTGTGTCCCCTGCCCGGGACACCTGTGTCCCCTGTGTCACCTGTGTCCCCTGTGTCCCCTATGTCACCTGTGTCACCTGCCTGAGACACTTGTGTCACCTGTGTCCCCTGTGTCCTGTGTCCCCTATGTCCCCTGTGTCCCCCGTGTCCCCTGCCCGGGACACCTGTGTCATCCTCAAGGACCCCTCAAAACTCTGTCCCCAAAATCATCCCTCTAAAGTCCCCTGAGATCCCCGTGAGTTTTGTCCCCTCACTCCCCGTACATTTTATGTCACCTTCAGACGCTCCAAATCCCCTCAAAACCTCCAAAAACCCCCAAATGCTCCCTCAAATCCCCCCAAATCCCTTCCCAACTCCAGAATCCCCCTCACAGTCCTTTTCGGCCCCTCAAACCCCCTCAAACCCCCCAAAATCCCCTTAATCCCTCCGAAATCCCCTCCACGCTCCTCTCACACGACTCCTCCCCAAAGCCCCTCAGGATAACCCAAATTCCCTCAAAATAACCCAAATCCCCTCGAAATAACGTCAAATCTGCTCGGGAAAAAACCAAACTCCCTCAGAACAACCCCAAATCCCCTCAGAAAAACCCAAATCCCGTCAGAATAACGCCAGATTCCCTCAGAATAACCCCAAATCCCCTCGGAAAAACCTCCTCAGAAAACCCCAAATCCCCTCAGAACAACCCCAAATCCCCTCAGAATAACGCCAAATCCCCTCAGAAACCCCCAAATCCCCTCAGAAAAGCCCAAATCCTCTCAGAATAATGCCAAATCTCCTCAGAATAACGCCAAATCTCCTCAGAAAAACCCCAAATCCCCTCAGAATAATGCCAAATCTCCTCAGAATAACGCCAAATCTCCTCAGAAAAACCCCAAATCCCCTCAGAATAACCCCAAATCCCCTCAGAATAATGCCAAATCTCCTCGGAAAAAACCCAAATCTCCTCAGAATAACCCCAAATCCCCTCGGAAAACCCCAAATCCCCTCACAACAACCCCAAATCCCCTCGGATTCTTCCCAAATCTCACAATCTTCATCCCCCCTCATCCTCTCGGATGCTCCTGTGCCCTTTATGGTCTTTTTACCCAAAATTCATTCCCGATTCTCCCCCAAATCCTCTCAGATGCCCCTAAACCTCCTCAGACGCCTCAAATCCCCTCAGGATTCTCTCCAAAACCCCCTCAAGTTCTGCCCCCGAATTCCCTCCTGATTATCCTTCAAATTTACCCCAAGATTCCCCCGAAATCCCCTCAGGATTTTCCTTTTAAAAGCCCTTCAGGATTCCCGCCAAAATCCCCTCAGGATTCCTGCCAAAATCCCCTCAGGAGCCCTTCAAATCCTTCCGGGACACAAAAACTTCCACAAATCCCCTCAGATTCTCTCCAAAACCCCCTCAAGTTCTGCCCCCGAATTCCCTCCTGATTATCCTTCGAATTTACCCGAAGATTCTCCCGAAATCCCCTCAGGATTTTCCTGTTAAAATCCCCTCAGGATTCCCGCCAAAATCTCCTCAGGATTCCCACCAAAATCCCCTCAAGATTCCCTCAGGAGCCCTTCAAATCCCTCCGGGGCCCAAAAACTTCCACAAATCCCCTCAGGATTCCCGCCAAAATCCCCTCACGGTTTTTTTGCCATAAATCCCCTCAGGATTCCCCCTCAAATCCCCCCAAAATCCCCTCAGGACTCCTCCAAATCCCCCCGGGGCCCAAAAACTGCCCTCAGACTTCCCCCAATCCCCTCAGGATTCTCCGCCAAAAATCCCCTCAAGATTCCCTCAGGACACCCCCAAAACCCCCTCAGGATTGCCCCAAATCCCCTCAGACCCTCACAAATCCCCTCTGGATCCCCTCAAATTCCCGCCGGGGCCCTAAAATCCCCGCAGACATCGCCAATCCCCTCAGGATTCCCGCCAAAATCCCCTCACGGGTTTTTTTGCCGGAAATTCCCTCAAATCCCCCTCAGATCCCCCCAGACCCCTCAGCCCTCCTCGCTCCCCTCAGGACTGTTCCAAATCCCCTCAGATTCCCTCCGAATCCCCTCAAATCCCCTCAAATCTCCCCCAAATCCCCCTCAAATCCCCTCAAATCTCCCTCAAATCTCCTCAAATCCCCTCAGCCCTCCTCGCTCCCCTCAGGACTGCTCCAAACCCCCTCAAATCCCCTCAAATCTCCCCCAAATCTCCCCAAATCCCCGCAGCACTCCCCGCTCCCCTCAGGACTGCTCCAAATCCCCCCAAATCTCCCTCAAATCTCCCTCAAATCTCCCCAAATCTCCCCAAATCCCCTCAAATCCCCCCCAGATCCCCCCAGACCCCTCAGATCTCCCCGCTCCCCTCAGCCCTCCTCGCTCCCCTCAGGACTGTTCCAAATCCCCTCAAATCCCCCCAAATCCCCCAAATCCCCTCAAATCTCCCCCAAATCCCCTCCAAATCCCCTCCAATCTCCCCGCTCCCCTCAGCCCTCCCCTGTCCCCTCTCACCGCCCGTCAGCAGCAGCAGCAGCGGCAGCAGCAGCGGCAGCCCCGGCCCCGCTCCCGGCCTCGCTCCCGGCTCCCGCCGCCGCCTCCTCATCGCTGCCGGGCCGCTGTGGCCGCCGGCACCTTCCGGCCAAAGCCCCTCCCGTGTGCCCTCACCTGGCCGCGGCCACGCCCCTTGTACCTGTCCGGAATGTGTCCCCTCCGCACACACACCCCCCTCACCTGGCCGAGGCCACGCCCCTTGTACCTGGCCGGAATGTGTCCCCTCCGCACACACACCCCTCACCTGGCCGCCGACACTCCCCGGTCACCTGGACAGGTATTTCCTGCCCTCCCGCACCTGCGCCACAGCGGCCACGCCCATCCGCACCTGTGAGGGGATTTGTCACCTCCATGGCCGTGTCCCCTCCCCCCCCCGTACCTGTGAGGGGATTTGTCACCTCACCTGAAGTCACTGCTGTCCCCTCGCACACCTGTACAGGTACAGCCCAGCCCCTGCCACCTGCCGCCCCGCATGGCCACGCCCCTTCGCCATTACCACGGCCCCTAAACCACGCCCCCAATATATATAGACAGCAAAGCCACGCCCCCTTAGCTAAATAAAGCCAGTAAGCCACGCCCCTCGTAATACAGCCAGTCATAGACCACGCCCCTTTACGCTAATAACCACAACAGTCCACGCCCCTCCTGGTTAAAATGGAAACCACGCCCATTATGCAGATTACCCGTCGGCCACGCCCCTCACAACACCCTTAAAGGGCCCCCGTCCTTATTTAGGTGCCCAGCCCTTCATGACGTCAGCGCTTAATGAGCGCGTTAATGACCCCCCTAATGAGCTCCGCGGCCGGAAGTGCCTCATTAACGACCATTAATGAGCTCACAGCGAAGCCACGCCCCCTCTTCTAACCCCATCCAATCAGAGGCCGGCTCAAATTTCCCCCCAAATTCCTTTATTGAGGGGGAGGGGCGGGTTAAAAGCGGGGGGGAGCCCGCGGGGGGAGGGGCGGGGGTGGGTGGGGGAGGGGCTCAGTACAAAACGAGGGGTGGGGGAGGGGCAGAGGGGGTGGGGGAGGGGCTCAGTAGGGCCGCTCGCGTCGGTCCTGCCGGTGGTCTCCCCTGCATGGATAATTAACACTAATTAACGACATTCATTAGCGCTTCAAAGTATCTTAATTCCAGGTTTGAAAACCCCCAAATCTCCCGATTTTACCCCAAAACCCCCAAACCCGAAATTTTTAGGATTTACCCCCCCAAACTCCCATCAGCCCCCCCCCCTTCTGCCAAAATTCCAGGATTTTAATTAAATTCTCGTTATTTCCCCCCAAAACCCCCAATTTCCCCCCAAATCGCACCATCTCCCCAAATTTGCCCCCAAATGCCTCTTTTTATCAAAAAAACCCCCATTTTTGCCCCCCAAATCCCTTTTTCCCCCCCAAACTCCATCTTCCTTGAATTTGCCCAAAATCCCCTTTTCCCCCCAAACTCTCATTTTATTATGCCCAAAACCCCCTGAATTTGACCAAAATCCACATTTTTCCCCCCAAACCCTCACAACCTCCCCTGAATTTGCCCCAAATCCTCGTTTTTGTCCCCCCAAATTCCTTTTTTTAAACCCAAACTCCATGATCTATCCAGAATTTGCCCCAAATCCTCGTCTTTTATCCAAAATCTTTCTTTTCCTTCCCCCCAAACCCATTTTTCCCCCAAAAATCCCGTTTCCCCCCCCAAACCTGTAAAGATCTCCCCAGAATCTTCCCAAAATCCTTGATTTCCCTTCCCAAAATCCCTTTTTTACCCAAAATCCCCATTTTTCCCCCCAAATCCCCGTTTCTTCCCCCAAAAAATCCCCCATTTTTTTCCCCCAAATCCCTGTTTTTTCCCCAAAATCCCCATTTTTCCCCAAATTCCCGTTTTTCCCCCAAAATCCCCATTTTCCCCCCAATCCCGTGTCCCCTCACCTGTTGTCCATCTTGCCGGGCCCGAAGCCGCCGCGGTCGCCTCCTCGGCCCCGGAACCCGCCGCGGTCCCCGCCCCGGCCGCGGAACCCGCCGCGCTCAAAGCCCCCGCGGCCGCCACGGCGATCCTCGAACCCTCCACCTGTGGGACAGGTGAGACACAGGTGTGACACAGGTGAGACACAGGTGAGACAGGTGTGAGAGATAACAGGTGTGACAGGTGTGACACAGAGAACAGACAAACCCCCACGCTCAAAGCCCCCGCGGCCGCCACGCCGGTCCTCGAACCCTCCACCTGTGGGACAGGTAACAGGTGAGACACAGGTGTGACACAGGTGAGACAGGTGTGAGAGAGGTGTGAGACACAGGTGTGACACAGGGAACAGACAAACCCCCGTGCTCAAAGCCCCCGCGGCCGCCGCGGCGATCCTCGAACCCTCCACCTGTGGGACAGGTAACAGGTGTGACACAGGTGTGACAGGTGTGACAGGTGTGACACAGGTGAGACACAGGGAACAGACAAACCCCCGCGCTCAAAGCCCCCGCGGCCGCCACGGCGATCCTCGAATCCACCTCCACCTGTGGGACAGGTGTGACACAGGTGGGACAGGTGTGACACAGGTGTGACAGGTAACAGGTGTGACACAGGTGAGACACAGGTGTGACAGGTGTGACATAGGTCACAGACAACCCCCCGCGGTCAAAGCCCCCCAGCGATCTTCAGATCCTCCTCCATCTGTGGGACAGGTGTGACACACGTGTGCACAGGTGTGCCAGGACAGGTGACACAGGTGTGAAAGGAGACAGGTGTGCACACGTAACAGGTACGAGCATGTGGTGACAAGCCACACAGGTGTGACACAGGTGAGACAGGTGTGCCCCAGGTAACAGGTGTGCACAGGTGTGTTCCCCATCCCTACCCAGGTGTGTTCACGTGTCCCCAAGTGTGTCCCCAGATGTGCCCAGGTGTGTCCCCGGTGTGTTTTGGGTGTGTCCAGGTGTGTTCAGGGCGTGTCCCCAGGTGTGTTTAGGGCGTGTCCCCACATGTGTTCAGGGCGTGTCCCCAGGTGTGTCCAGGTGTGTTCAGGGCGTGTCCCCAGGTGTGTTCAGGGCGTGTCCCCAGGTGTGTTTAGGGCGTGTCCCCAGGTGTGTTTTGGGCGTGTCCAGGTGTGTTTAGTGTGTCCCCAGGTGTGTTCAGGGCGTGTCCCCAGGTGTGTCCAGGTGTGTTTAGGGCGTGTCCCCAGGTGTGTTCAGGGCGTGTTCTGGGTGTGTCCCCAGGTGTGTCCAGGGTGTGTCCCCAGGTGTGTTTAGGGTGTGTCCCCAGGTGTGTTTACGGCGTGTCCCAGGTGTGTCCAGGGCGTGTCCCCAGGTGTGTTCGGGGCGTGTCCTGGGCGTGTCCCCAGGTGTGTTCACGTGCGTCCCCAGGTGTGTTTAGGGCGTGTCCCCAGGTGTGTTCACGTGCGTCCCCAGGTGTGTTTAGGGCGTGTCCCCAGGTGTGTTTAGGGTGTGTCCCAGGTGTGTTCAGGTGTGTCCAGGGCGGTCTCAAGTGTGTTTAGGGCATGTCCCCAGGTGTGTCCAGGGCGTGTCTCCAGGTGTGTTTCGGGCGTGTCCAGGTGTGTTTAAGGCATGTCCCCAGGTGTGTCACAGGTGTGTTTTGGGCGTGTCCCCAGGTGTGTCCAGGGTGTATCCCCAGGTGTGTTCAGGGCGTGTCCCCAGGTGTGTTTAGGGCGTGTCCCAGGTGTGTTTTAGGGCGTGTCCCCAGGTGTGTTTAGGGTGTGTCCCCAGGTGTGTTTAAGGCATGTCCCCAGGTGTGTCCAGGGCGTTTCCCCAGGTGTGTTTTGGGTGTGTCCAGGTGTGTTTAGGGCGTGTCCCCAGGTGTGTTCAGGGCGTGTCCCAGGAGTGTTCAGGGCGTGTCCCCAGGTGTGTTTAGGGCGTGTCCCCAGGTGTGTTTAGGGCATGTCCCCAGGTGTGTTCAGGTGTGTTCAGGTCGTGTCCCCAGGCGTGTCCAGGGTGTGTCCCCAGGTGTGTCCAGGGCGTGTCCCCAGGTGTGTCCAGGGCGTGTCCCCAGGTGTGTCCGGGGCGTGTCCCCGGGTCCTTACCCATGTGGTTTCCTCCTCCGCGGCCGCCCCCGGGGTATTTCCCGGCCCCGCCCCCGCCCAGGTGAGGCCCCCCGGGGCCGCCCTCGGGCTTCGGCGCCTTGCACTGGTTACACTCGTTCCGCCACGAGAAGTTCATGTTCTCACACGCCCTGTGACGTCACCGGTGACGTCATCAGTGACGTCACAGCGCCACCCGTGACGTCACAGAACCACCCCTTCCCAGTTCATCCCAGTCCCCTCCCATTTTGTCCCAGTGCCTTCCCAGTTCATCCCAGTTCCTGCCCCATGTTCTCACACGCCCTGTGACGTCACCGGTGACCTCATCAGTGACGTCACAGCGCCACCGGTGACGTCACAGAACCACCCCTTCCCAGTCCCCTCCCAGTTTGTCCCAGTTCCCCCCAGTTCCTGCCCCATGTTCTCACACGCCCTGTGACATCACCGGTGACGTCATCAGTGATGTCACAGCACCGCCGGTGACGTCATAGAGAGAATGATCCCTTCCCAGTTCCCCCCAGTCCCTTCCCAGTCCAAACCAGTACAACCCAGTCTTCCCCAATCCCCTCCCAGTATAACCCAGTATAACCCAGTCCGTTCCCAGTATATCCCAGTATAAACCAGTACACCCCACTCACGAGTTGGGGCATTCCCAGTCTCTCCCACTATACCCCAGCCCATTCCCAGTATAACCCAGTATATCCCAGTATAAACCAGTATCCCCCAGTATCCCCACTCATGGGTTGGGGCATTTCCCGTCTACCCCAGTATATCCCAGCCCATTCCCAGTATAAACCAGTATAACCCAGTCTATCCCAGCTCCCCACTCACGGGTTGGGGCATTTCCAGTATAAACCAGTCTATCCCAGTCTATCCCAGTATAACCAGTATAACCCAGTATATCCCAGTACACCCCACTCACGGGTTGGGGCATTCCCAGTCTATCCCAGTATAACCCAGTATGACACTCATGGGTTGGGGCATTTCCAGTCCCCCCCAGTGTATCCCAGTATAAACCAGTATAACCAGTGTAACCCAGTATCCCCACTCACGGGTTGGGGCATTCCCAGTATATCCCAGTATAACCCAGTATAACCCAGTATCCCCACTCACGGGTTGGGGCATTTCCAGTCCCCTCAGCCCATTCCCAGTATAACCCAGTATAACCCAGTCCATTCCCAGTATAACCAGTATCCCCAGTACACCCCACTCACGGGTTGGGGCATTTCCAGTATAAACCAGTCCATTCCCAGTATAAACCAGTATAAACCAGTTCCCCCCACTCACGGGTTGGGGCATTTCCAGTCCCCCAGTATATCCCAGTATAAACCAGTATACCCCAGTCTATCCCAGTATAACCAGTATGTCCCACTCACGGGTTGGGGCATTCCCAGTATAACCAGTATATCCCAGTATAACCAGTATAAACCAATATGACACTCACGGGTTGGGGCATTTCCAGTCGCCGGCTCTCTGCTGTGCCCCTCCCCCGCCGGTGAAGCCGCCGCGGCCGCCGGAGCCTCCGGAGCCGAACCCGGCCCTGCCCAAAGGACCTGGATAAAATTGGGGTGAAAAACACCAAAATTGGTTAATTTGGGTAAAATTGGTTAAAATCATCAAATCCCGAACCCGGCCCTGCCCAGGGGGCCTGGGATTGGGGTGAAAAACACCGATTTTGGTTAAATTAAACATTTAATTCTGGTTACAGCCTCCGGAGCCGAACCCGGCCCTGCCCAGGGGGCCTGGGATTTGGGGTGAAAAACACCAAAATCGGTTAATTTGGGTAAAATCATCAAATCCCGAACCCGGCCCTGCCCAGGGGGCCTCAAAACGGGGTAAAAAATGGGGATTTTGGTTAAATTAAATCCTGAAAAAAGGGGATTTTGAAGTGAAAATGAATATTTTAAGTTAAAAAGAGGCGTTTTAGGAAATGGTGATTTTTGGGGTGAAAAAGGTGATTTTTGGGGTGAAAAAGGGGATTTTTGGGGTGAAAAAGGGGGGTTTTGGGGCTCACCTCCCCGGCCACGGCCGCGGGTGAAAAAAGGGGATTTTGTGGTACAAAAAAGGGGATTTTTGGGGTGAAAAAAGGGGATTTTTGGGGTGAAAAAAGGGGATTTGAGGATGGAAAGTTGATTTTTGGGGTGAAAAAGGGGATTTTTGGGGTGAAAAAGGGGATTTTTGGGGTGAAAAAGGGGGGTTTTGGGGCTCACCTCCCTGGCCACGGCCGCGGGTGAAAAAAGTCGATTTTGTGGTACAAAAAAGAGGATTTTGGGGTGAAAAAGGGGATTTTTTTGGTGAAACACGGGGATTTTGGGACGAAGAAGTGGATTTGAGGATGGAAAGTTGATTTTTGGGGTGAAAAAGGGGATTTTTGGGGTGAAAAAGGGGTGTTTTGGGGCTCACCTCCCCGGCCACGGCCGCGGGTGAAAGAAGTCGATTTTGTGGTACAAAAAAGGGGATTTTTGGGGTGAAAACAGGGGATTTTGGGATGAAAACAGGGGATTTGGGATGAAGAAGTGGATTTCAGGATGGAGAGATGATTTTTGGGGTGAAGAAGGGGGATTTTTGGGGTGAAAAAGGGAGATTTTGGGGCTCACCTCCCCGGCCACGGCCGCGGGTGAAAAAAGGGGATTTTTGGGGGTGAATAAAGAGAATTTTGGGGTGAAACACGGGGATTTTGGGATGAAGAAGGGGATTTCAGGATGGAAAGTTGATTTTTGAGGTGAAAAAGGGGATTTTTGGGGTGAAAAAGGTGATTTTTGGGGTGAAAAAGGGGATTTTGGGATGAAAACAGAAGATTTTGGGATGAAGAATGGGATTTGAGGATGGAAAGGTGATTTTTGGGGTGAAAACGGGGTGTTTTGGGGCTCACCTCCCCGGCCACGGCCGCGGGTGAAAAAAGTCGATTTTGTGGTACAAAAAAGGGGATTTTTGAGGTGAAAACAGGAGATTTTGGGATGAAAACAGGGGATTTTGGGATGAAAACAGGGGATTTGGGATGAAGAAGTGGATTTCGGGATGGAGAGATGATTTTTGAGGTGAAAAAGGGGGGTTTTGGGGTGAAAAAGGGGGGTTTTGGGGCTCACCTCCCCGGCCACGGCCGCGGGTGAAAAAAGGGGATTTTGTGGTACAAAAAAGGGGATTTTTGGGGTGAAAAAAGGGGATTTTGGGGTGAAAAAAGGGGATTTTGGGATGAAGAAGTGGATTTCAGGATGGAAAGGTGATTTTTGGGGTGAAAAAGGGGATTTTTGGGGTGAAAAAGGGAGGTTTTGGGGCTCACCTCCCCGGCCACGGCCGCGGGTGAAAAAAGTCGATTTTGTGGTACAAAAAAGGGGATTTTTGGGGTGAAAATGGGATTTTTTTGGGTGAAACACAGGGATTTGGGACGAAGAAGTGGATTTCGGGATGGAGAGGTGATTTTTGGGGTGAAAAAGGGGATTTTTGGGGTGAAAAAGGGGGGTTTTGGGGCTCACCTCCCCGGCCACGGCCGCGGCCGCCGCCCCGGGTGAAGTCGGCGCGGCGAGTGGCGAACGAGACCTTGATGGGATTGCCAGAGAATTCCTTGCCTGGAAAAAGAATAATTTAAATAAAAAGGTGATTTTGGGCAAAAGAACAATGTGAGGAAAACGGGAAAAGCGAGAGGAAAAAAGGGGAAAAACGAGGTGAGAAATTGGGGGGAAAAAACGGAAAAATGGGAGAAAAAGGGAGGAAAAAGAAGAAAAAAAAGGCAAAAAAAGGGAAAAAAGAAGAGGAAAAATTAAATTTTTCTTGCCTGGAAAAATCAAACAAAACCAGGAATTTTATGAGGGGAAAGGAAAAAAAACCAGGAATTTTATGAGGGAAAAGGGGAAAAAAAAAGTGAGAAAAGGTGGGAATTTTGGGGATAAAGAGCGGGAATTTGGAGGTTACAGAATAGAAATTTCCGGGTTGGAAAATGGGAATTTCGAGGATGAAAATGGGGAATTTTGGGGGGGATAAAAAGGAGGAGGTTTGGAAATAAAAAGTGGGAATTCCGGGGATAAAGAGGGGGAATTTTGGGGAATTCAAAAGTGGCAAATTTGGGGAGAAAGCAGGAATTTTGGGGAGGAAGGAAGGGAAATTTCTGGGACCAAGAGCAGGAATTTTGGGGTGAAAAAGCAGAATTTTAGGGGTGAAAAATGAGGATTTGGGGGCAAAAAAGTGGGGACTGTCGGGGTGAAAAATAGGGATTTTTGGGGGGTAAAAAGTGGAGATTTTGGGGTTAAGGAGGAGGATTTTTGGGGTTAAAGAGCAGAGATTTTGGGGTTAAAACGGGATTTTGGGGTTAAGGAGGAGGATTTTTGGGGTAAAAAGCAGGGAATTTTGGGGTAAAAAGCAGATTTTTGGGGTTAAACAGCAGGATTTTGGGGTTAAAACGGGATTTTGGGGAACAAAGAGCAGGATTTTGGGGTTAAGGGTGAGGAATTTAGGGTCTGACCATCAAAGCAGTCGATGGCGGCCTCGGGGATTTTGGGGTGAAAAGTGGGGATTTTGGGGTTAAGGAGCAGGAATTTTGGGGTTAAGGAGCACGAATTTTGGGGTTAAAACATGCGATTTTGGGGTTAAGGAGCAGGATTTTTGGGATAAAGAGCAGGGATTTTGGGGTTAGAACAGGGGATTTTGGGGTAAAAAGCAGGATTTCTGGGATAAAGGGCAGGGAATTTTGGGGTTAAAACAGGATTTTGGGGTTAAAGAGCAGGATTTTGGGGTTAAGGATCAGGAATTTTGGGGTTAAGAAGCAGGATTTTGGGGTTAAAGAGCAGGATTTTGGGGTTAAAGAGCAGGATTTTGGGGTTAAAGAGCAGGATTTTTGGGATAAAAAGCAGGGATTTTGGGGTTAGAACAGGGGATTTTGGGGTAAAAAGCAGGATTTTTGGGATAAAGGGCAGGGAATTTTGGGGTTAAAACATGGGATTTTGGGGATAAAGAGCAGGATTTTGGGGTTTAGGATGAGGGATTTTTGGGGATAAAGAGCAGCATTTTTGGGATAAAAAGCAGGATTTTGGGGTTAACGAGCAGAGATTTTGGGGTTAAAACATGGGATTTTGAGGTTAAAGAGCAGGATTTTTGGGGTTTAGGATGAGGGATTTTGGGGTTAAAGAGCAGGATTTTGGGGGTTAGAACAGGGGATTTTGGGGTTGAGGATGAGGATTTTGGGACTGACCATCAAACCAGTCGATGGCGGCCTCGGGGATTTTGGGGTTAGAACAGGGAATTTTGGGGTTTAGGATGAGGGATTTTTGGGGTTTAAGATGTGGGATTTTGGGGTTGAGGATGAGGAATTTGGGGTTTCAGGGTGACTGACCATCAAACCAGTCGATGGCGGCCTTGGCTGAGGGCAGGTCACTGAGGGACACTGTGACCTCGGGGATTTTGGGGTTAGAACAGGGGATTTTTTGGGGTAAAAAGCAGGATTTTTGGGGTCAAAGAGCAGGATTTTTGGGGTTTAGGATGGGGGATTCTGGGGTCAAAGGGCAGGATTTTGGGACTGACCATCAAACCAGTCGATGGCGGCCTTGGCCGAGGGCGGGTCACTGAGGGACACCGTGGCCTCGGGGATTTTGGGGTCAAAGAGCAGGATTTTGGGGTTTAGGATGAGGGATTTGGGGTTTAAGATGAGGATTTTGGGGTTAGAACAGGGGATTTTGGGGATTAAAGAGCAGGGATTTTTGGGGTTAGAACAGGGATTTTTGGGGTCAAAGAGCAGGATTTTGGGGTTTCAGGGTGACTGACCATCAAACCAGTCGATGGCGGCCTTGGCCGAGGGCGGGTCACTGAGGGACACCGTGGCCTCGGGGATTTTGGGGAATAAAGAGCAGGGATTTTGGGGTTCAGGATGAGGAATTTGGGGTTTAGGATGAGGGATTTTGGGGTCAAAGGGCAGGATTTTGGGACTGACCATCAAACCAGTCGATGGCGGCCTTGGCCGAGGGCGGGTCGTCGAAGGACACCGTGGCCTCGCCCTTGAGCTTGCCGGTCTCACGGTCAGTGTACAGATTGATCATGGGCTGCCCCGTCTTCTTATTGGTCTGGGGGGACAGAGTGACCCCTTGAGTGACCCCTGACCACTGAGTGACCACAGTGACCCCTGAGTGACCCTGAGTGACCACTGAGTGACCCTGAGTGATCAGTGTGACCCCTGACCCCGCAGTGACCCCACACTGATCATGGGCTGCCCCGTCTTCTTATTGGTCTGGGGGGAGAGAGTGACCCCTGAGTGACCCTGAGTGACCCCGGAGTGACCACTGACCACTGAGTGACCACTGAATGACCCCTGAGTGACCCGAGTGACCTCTGAGTGACCACAGTGACCCGAGTGACCACTGACCCCTGAGTGACCACTGAGTGACCACAGTGACCCCTGAGTGACCCTGAATGACCTGAGTGACCCCTGACCATTGAGTGACCCCTGAGTGCCACTATCCCAGGTCTATTTTCAGGTGTTATCTCCCCTGTCCCAGGTGTCCCCAGGTGTATTTTAGGTGTCCCCAGCTGTCCCCAGGTGTGTCACCTGTCCCCAGGTGTATTTTAGCTGTCCCAGGTGTCCCCAGGTGTGTCCCAGGTGTGTCCAGGTGTGTTTTGGGTGTCCCCAGGTGTCCCTAGGTGTGTCCCAGGTGTCCCCAGGTGTGTCCCAGGTGTGTCCCCTGTCCCCAGGTGTGTGTCACCTGTCCCCAGGTGTTTTGGGTGTCCCCAGCTGTCCCCAGGTGTGTGTCCCCTGTCCCCAGGTGTGTCGCAGGTGTGTCCCCTGTCCCCAGGTGTCCCCAGGTGTGTCCCAGCTGTCCCCAGGTGTGTCCCCAGGTGTATTTTAGATGTCCCCAGGTGTCCCCAGGTGTGTTTTGGGTGTCCCCAGGTGTTTTTGGGTGTCCCCAGGTGTGTCCCCTGTCCCCAGGTGTCCCCAGGTGTATTTTAGGTGTCCCCAGGTGTGTCCCCAACACCCCAGGTGTGTCCCAGGTGTGTCCCCTGTCCCCAGCTGTCCCCAGGTGTGTCCCCAGGTGTGTCCCAGGTGTATTTTAGTTGTCCCCAGGTGTGTCCCAGGTGTGTTTTGGGTGTCCCCAGGTGTGTTTTGGGTGTCCCCAGATGTCCCCAGGTGTGTCACCTGTCCCCAGCTGTCCCCAGCTGTCCCCAGGTGTGTCACCTGTCCCCAGGTGTCCCCACCTTGATGATGCCGATCTGTTTGAAGTAGTCGGCCACGCTCTCGATGGTGACGTTCTCCCCCAGCCCCTGCACGAAGATCGTGTTGTTGTCCGAGTTGTCCTGCTCACCTGACGGGTAATTAACTAATTAGCGCTAATTAGCATTCATTAATGACCACTCGTGTTAATTAATCCCAGTTAATTAAACCCCAGCACCCAAAATGGTTCCTAAAGCTCCTCCCTCCACCACAGCAGTGATATTGTCCTGCTCACTGGACGGGTTAATTAACTCATTAGCGCTAATTAGCATTCATTAATGACCCCTCGTGTTAATTAATCCCAGTTAATTAAACCCCCAATGCCCCAAAATGGCCCCAAAAGCCCCTCCCCCAAACCCCAATGGTGATACTGTCCTGCTCACCTGACGGGTTAATTAACCAATTAGCGCTAATTAGCATTCATTAATGACCACTCGTGCTCATTAACCCACGTTAATTAGACCCCAATGCCCCAAAATGGCCCCAAAAGCCCCTCCCCCAAACCCCAATGGTGATACTGTCCTGCTCACCTAATGGGTTAATTAACTAATTAGCGCTAATTAGCATTCATTAATGACCACTCACGCTAATTAACCCACGTTAATTAAACCCCAAAATGGCCCCCAAAGCCCCTTCCCCCACCACAACGATGATAATTGCCCTGCTCACCTGATGGGCTAATTAACCAATCAGTGCTAAGTAGCATTAATTACTGACCATTAATTAACTCTTATTAATTAATTAACTGCTAATTAGCTTAATTACCTGGGTCGTGCCTCGGCCCCTGGTCCCGAGGTCCTTTTTAAGGCCACACATGGAAAAAAAACACAACAAAAAACCGCGCCCTGAATTATGCAAATGAGGGGCGGGGCGTGGCCAACCCAAACCCCGCCCCTCCCCCTTTAGCCCCGCCCCCTTCCCCTTCCCAAACCCTTTTTTTGGGGTCAAAATCCTTAAATTTGGCACCAAAATTCCGGGTTTTTTTTCACCTTTTCCAAAGGCCGGAAACTCCTCCCCCAAAAGGCTCCGGAAACGATGAAATTCCCTTTTTTAAACTCCTTTTTTTTATGTTTTTTCTGCCGTTTTCTAGAATTTTCCTTCATTTTTTTTCTTGTTTTTCCTCATTTTTTTGCCGTTTTCCTTTAGTTTTTGTTCTTATAATTATCTTTAATTTCCCCCCTTTTTTCCTCCTTTTTTTGCCATTTCCCCTTTTTTTCCCATTTTTTTCTTATTTTTCCTCCTTTTTCCCATTTTTTCTCATTTTTCCCCCTTTTTTCCTCATTTTTTTCTCATTTTTTTCCCATTTTCCCCCTTTTTTTCTCATATTTCCTCATTTCTTTTCCCATTTTCCCTTAATTTTTTTTTTCATTTTTAAAATTTCTTTTCCCATTTTTCCCCCATTTCCCCTTTAATTTTCCCCTCATTTGTTGCCATTTCTCTTAATTTCTTTTTGCACTTTTTAAAACTTTTCTTCCGTTTTTCCTCGTTTTTTTCCGTTTTTCCTCATTTTTCCCCCTTTTTTTCCATTTTTCCTCATTTTTCCCCTTTTTTTTTTCCATTTTTCCCCCTTTTTTTCCATTTTTCCTCGTTTTTCTGCCGTTTCCTTGAATTTTTCCCCATCTTTCCTCCTTTTTCCCCTTGTTTTTCTTTTTCCCTCCCCACACACACAAATATAATTTTTTTTAAACTCAAACCACGTTTTTTTTTTTTTTCCTTCCCCTCCCCCCCAAAAAAACCAACAAAAAAAAAACCCCAAACCAGAATCAACCCCCAAAACTCCAACCAGCCAAAAGAAATCGGCCTGAAACCTTTAAATTTTGGGAAAAACAGAATTTTTAAGTGGTTTTTTAATAAAAAAATCATTATTTTACCTCCAGCTCCGACTTTTCCCCCGTGATTTTATTTTATTTTATTTTTTTTTTTGCTTTGGGGGAGGTGAATTTTTTTTTTTTTTCCCCCACCTTTTTTTTTGTTTTTTTTTGGTTTTTATTTCCACCACAATTCCACCAAAAAAACCTCAAGGTCACCGGCGCTTTTTTGTTTTTTGTTTTTTTGTTTGTTTTTTTCACCTTTTAACACCCCCCTTAAAAAAAAACCTCCTCAAATTTGGGTTGTTTTTTTTTCTTTTCTTCCCCAAAAAACACCAAACCTTCATTTTTTTTTGTTTTTTTTAAATTTTGTATACACATGCAGCTTTTTTTTCTCTTTTTTTACCAAAAAAAAACCACCTTTTTTTTTTTCTTTTTAACCCCTCCCCCCCAAAAAAAACCCTTTTTTTTCGCTCCTTTTCCCACCATTTTTTCCAGAAACCACCAGATTTGGTTCTTTTTATTATCATTCACTTTTTTTTTTCGTTTTGTGTTTTGAACACCTGAATTTCATTCCTGGAGAGAGGAGAAATTATTTTTCCCCTCCCCCCTCCTCTAAAAAATTTCCTTTACCCAGAAAAAAATGGGGGAAAAAAATAATAATAAAAAACCAAAACCAAAACCACAAAAAAACCACCATATTTTTTTTTTTCTGCCTAATTTTTTTTTTGTTTGATCTTTTTTTTTGGGCTCAAAACCTCAAATTTTGGGACTTACCACCGAATTTATTGAAGGCACCACGCTCACCACCGCTGAGGAGATAAATTAGAAGATAATCAGGAATTTGGGAATTCCCCCTGCCTAAAAAACAGCTTTTGTTGTTTGTTGTTGTTGGTTTGGAGAAGTGGAAAATCAACTCGGGGCAAAAGAAAAAATAAAAAGAATAATAAAAAATAAACTCAATTAAATTTTTTTTTTTTGTTCTTTTGGGGAGAGAAAAATTTGAATTTTTGGGTTTTTTTTTCAGATTTTTTGGGACTTTTTTAATTTTTTTTTCGGGTTTTTTTTTAATTTTTTTTTTATCTTTTTATTTGATTTTTTTGGGGTTTTCTGAATTTTTTTCAGTTTTTTTCTTTTGAATTTTTGGGGTTTTCGTGGTTTTTTTTAATTTCTTTTTTATCTTTTTATTTGATTTTTTTTGGGTTTTTTTGAATTTTTTTCAGTTTTTTTCTTTTGATTTTTTGGGGGTTTTTTTTTAACTTTTTGACATTTTTTTCAGATTTTCTGGGATTTTTTTTCTTTTGATTTTTTGGGCTATTTTTTAGACTTTTTGAAATAATTTTTGAAATATTTTTAATTTTTTGGTTTTTTTTTTTTTTTGACTTTTTGAATTATTTTTTTTTGGATTTTTTCCTTTGATTTTTTGCATTTTTTTAAAATTTTTTTTGGACTTTTTTGGATTTTTTTTGGATTTTTTGGGGGCTTTTATTTGGATTTTGAGATTTTTGGGGGATTTTTTCCACATTTTTTGGGGACTTTTTTGGGGGTTTTTTTTTGGGCTTTTCTTCAGATGTTTTTTTTTCCTGACCTTTTTTTTTCTTAATTTTTGGCCTTTTTTTGAGACCTTTTTGGGTTTTTTTTTTTTATTTTTTTAGCTTTTTCCCAAAATTCTTGAAAACTTTTTTGGGGCTTTTTTTTTAAATTTTTCCTGGATTTTTGGGCTTTTTTTCCCCAGATTTTTGCGAGGTTTTTTTGGGCTTTTAGTTTTTTGGACATTTTTTGGGGAGGTTTTTTTTGCTTTTTTGGGGCATTTTTTTGACTTTTTGGGGCATTTTTTGGCTTTTCCTTTTTGGATTTTTCGGGCATTTTTTTGATTTTTTGGGGGGATTTTTTCGGGCTTTTTGTTGATATTTTGGGCATTTTTTGGATTTTGGGGGGATTTTTTAGGGCTTTTTATTTTCATTTCTTGGTCTTTTTTCTTTTAGATTTTTTTGAGCTTTTTTTTGAATTCTTGTTCTTTTTTATTTTTTGGTTGTTTTTTTTTTATTTTTTGGTTTTTTTTTCATTTTTTTGGGGTTTTTTTTTTTCAATTTCTTGGTCTTTTTTTTGGTGAATTTTTGCTCCTTTTTTGGATTTTTTGATCTTTTCCTTTTGGATTTTTTGAGCTTTTTTTGGATTTCTTGGGTCTTTTTTTTTGCTTTTTTTGTTTTTTTTTCATTTCTTGATTCTTTTTTTAATTTTTTGGGCTTTTTTTGCATTTCTTGGGTCTTTTTATTTCGCTTTTTTTTTTGTTCTCTTTATTTTTTTTTAAATTTTTTGAGCTTTTTTTTGATTTCTTGGGTCTTTTTATTTTGCCTTTTTTTGTGTTTTTTTCATTTCTTGATCTTTTTTTGGATTTTTTGGGGCTTTTTTTGCATTTCTTGGGTCTTTTTTTTCTTTTTTCTGTTTTTTTTTTCATTTCTTGATTTTTTTTAAATTTTTGGAGCTTTTTTTGCATTTCTTGGGCCTTTTTTTTTGTTTTGGTTTTTTTTTCATTTCTTGATCTTTTTTTTTTGATTTTTGGGCTTTTTCTGCATTTCTTGATCTTTTTTTTTGCTTTTTTTTTGTTTTTTGCATTTCTTGGGCTCTTTTTTTTGGATTTTTTGGGCTTTTTTTCTCCTCGCCGCCGCCGTTTTTTTTCCTCCTGGACGCAGAAAGTTGAGGATCCAGCCCAAAATTCAGGGAAAAAACCCTTTTTTTCCCCTTTTTTTTCCACCCTTTCCTCTTGGATTCTCCTTCCCTTTTCCCCATGAGCGTTTCCAGCGCTTAAAAATCATTTTTTCTCCTTATTTTTGGGTTTTTTCACCCTTTTTTCTGCCTTTTTTTTTTGTTTTTAAACCCAAAACCAACGACGGAATTTTTTTTTAATTTTTATTTTTTGAGGGTATTTTTTTTTTCGCTGCTTTTTTTTTTTTTAATCTATTTTTTTCACACCTGCAGCACACAAAAGGCAGAGGTTGGTCAAAAAACAGGCACAACAAAAAAAAACCACCAGAAAATTTCGAATATTTTTTTCCACCCCCCCAAAAAATACTCACCTGGCCCCAAAAAAGTTCCTTTTTCCACCCAAAAACCGGCGGCAAAAAACCTCCCAAATTTTGACCCCAAATTCATTAATTTTTCACCTTTTTTTACCTTTTTTTTTTCACCTTTTTTCCCCCTTTTTTCACCATTTTTTCACCATTTTTCACCATTTTTTGCCCTTTTTTTCCACCATTTTTTCACCTTTTTTAAATTTTCTTTTCACCATTTTTTCATTTTTTAAAAATTTTTTTTCACCTTTTTTTAATTTTTTTTCACCTTTTTTAATTTTTTTTCACCGTTTTCAAATTTTTTTTTCACCATTTTTTCGAAATTTTTTTCACCTTTTTTAAAACTTTTTTTCACCCGTTTTAAAATTCTCTTTTTTCACCTTTTAAATTTTTTTCCACCATTTTTCAGCCTTTTTTTTTTCACCATTTCTCATCATTTTTTTCACCTTTTTTTTTGGTTTTTTTTACCCTTTTTTTATAAAATTCCTTCTCCTTTTTTTTTTCCAGCTTTTTGAACCAACTTTTTCTCGTTCCCTTTTTAATTTACACCATTTTTTTTTCTTTACCTTTTCTTCACCTTTTTTCCCCTTTTTTCTTCACCTTTTTTCCCCTCATTTTTTCCCCTTTTCTGACGACTTTAAACCTTTTTTTTGCCTTTTTTTAAACCATTTTTTAAATTTTTTTTGCCATTTTTCCCCATTTTTAACCATTCCTCGGCCATTTTTCTTTACTTTTTCACCCTTTTTTTTTACCTTTTCCTCATTTTTTTAAAACCATTTTTTTTACCTTTTTCAACCATTTTTGTAAAATTTTTTCACCCTCTTAAACCATTTTTTTTGGCCTTTTTCACCATTTTTTGGCCCTTTTTTAACCATTTTTTGGCCCTTTTTTAACCATTTTTTGCCTTTTTTCCACCATTTTCAAGCACCGGGACACGGAAATTTCCTCTCCAGTGACACAAAACTCAAAATCCACTTTTTTTAAACCATTTTTACCATTTTTTGGGGTATTTTTTACCCGTTTTTCTCCGCAGCGACCTCAAAATACACCAACTTCGGGGTTTTTTTTTCATATTTTTTTCCCCATTTTTCTTTAATTTTTCCTCCTAAATTCCACCGTTCTTTAAATATTTTTTTTCTCATTTATTTCCTCAAATTCCACCGTTTTAATCCGATTTTTTTCCCCTCTAAATTCCACTTTTTAATCGAATTTTTTTTCCACGTTTTACCCCCAAATTCCTTCAGTTTTTTTTTCCCCTACATTTCACTTTTCATATTTTTCTCCCCAAAATCCACTTTTTTTCCCCCCTTTTTTTAACCCTCTCATTTCACCTTTTTTCACCTCCTTTTTTTTCCTCAAAATCCACTTTTTTTTAACATATTTTCCACCGTTTTTCAGCGTTTTTTTGCCCTAAATTCCACCTTTTTCTCTCAGATTTTTGCCCAAATTCCACTTTTTAATCCATTTTTTTCCCCTGCCGGGACCAGAGGCTGCAGACGACCTTAAAAACCATTTTTCCACCTTTTTCTTCCCCAAAAAAATCTCTTTTATCAATATTTTATTTTTTTTTCACCTTTTTCTTACCCAAAACTCCAAAACTTTTTTTTTCGTTTTCCACCTTTTTTTTCACTACCAAAAACCAATTTTTTTTTCATTTTTTTCCACCTTTTCCTTTCCCAAAACCTTCTTTACCCCAACCAAAGGATTTCCCCTTTTTTATGACCATTTATTACCTCAAAAATCCATTTTTTTTTCACTCTCCCAAAAAAACCACCAATTTTCTCTCCTTTCTCCATTTTTTTTTCCCCTCAAAACTCATTTTTTTCCCCACCTTTTCCATCCCCACAAACCTCCCCAAAAACACTCATTTCTCCACCTTTTTCCTCAAAAAATCTTTTCATTTTCATCTTTTTTAACCCCTTAAAAACCCTTTTTTCTTCCCCCCCAAAACTCCATTTTTCCGCCGCTCCCCGGATTCATTTTCCCCCTCAAAACCCCATTTTTTTTTTCCCCTTAAACCCCAAATTTTCTCCCCAAACCTTTATTTTCTCCCCCCTTTTCCCCTCCCCCAAAACCCCTTTTTCTTTTTAAATTTTTATCCTTTTTCCCCTCCCAAAACTCCAAATTCCCCCATTTCCCCGCGACTTTTTCCAACCGTTTCTCCTTCATTTTTCACCTGATTTTCACCAATTTTTTTCCCCCCTTAAACCCCAAATTTTCTCCCCCAAACCTTTATTTTCTCCCCCTTTTCCCCTCCCCCAAAACCCCATTTTTTTTTGTAAATTTTTATCCTTTTTCCCCTCCCCAAAACTCCAAATTTCCCCATTTTCCCGCGACTTTTTCCGACCGTTTCTCCTTCATTTTTCACCCGATTTTCACCATTTTTTTTTCCCCTGGCTCCTCTCCACCCCCTAAAATCCCTCAGAAGGATGGTTTTTTGAGGAAAAAGGCGAGGATTTTGGGCACTCACCCCATGGAGGCGCCGCGGGAGCCGCGGGAGCCGCGGGAGCCGCGCTCGAAGCCGCCGCGCGAGGAGCCGAAGGCGCCGCGGCCGCGGCTGCGCTCGGGGGGAGCCGAGGAGCCGTAGCCACCCCCGGGCTCCTGGTAGCCCCCAGAGCTCAGGGAACCTCCGTCCTGCCCGTAGCTGTTGGCTGGGAAAAAGGGGGAAAAAATGGGGTTAGGGGAAGTCGGGGATTGGGGGAAAAACGGGGGATTTTGGGGAAAAAACGAGACGCGTTTGGACCCAAATCTTAAAGATCTGGGCCCAAAATCCACGGGTTTTGTCCTAAATCCCACAGATTTTGTATCAAATCCAAAGGATTTTGTCCCAAATCCAACAGATTCCGGACTAAATCCAAGAAATCTGGTCCCAAATTCTGAGGATTCTGCCCCAAAAATCATCAATTCAGAACTAAACTCGGGTGCCCCAAACGCGGCTGATTTTGACCCAAATTCAGGGGATTTCACCCCAAATCCAAGGGGATTCCAACCCCAAACCAACCCCAAAGTGCCAATTCCTGCCCGTAGCTGTTGGCTGGGAAAAAGGGGAAAAAAAATGGGGTTAGGGGAAATCGGGGATTGGCGGAAAAACGGGGGATTTTGGGGACAAAACAAGACGGATTTAGCACCAAATTCCAAAGATTCTGGCCCAAAACCCACGGGTTTTGTACCAAATTCTACAGATTTTGTATCAGATCCAAAGGATTTTGTCCCAAATCCAAGAGATTCTGGACTAAATCAAAGAAATTTGGCCCCAAATCCTGAGGATTCTGCCCCAAATCCCGTCAATTCAGAATAAAATCCAGTTGCCCCAAATGCGGCCAAATAAAGGGATTCTGCCCCAAATTCGGAGGATTTTGTCCCAAATTTCACTGATTTGGTCCCAAATCCAAGAGATTCTGGACCAAATCCAGGAAATTCTGCCCCAAATCCATGAATTTTGCCCCAAATTTCCAAGGATTCTGCCCCAAATCCCCTAAATTCAGAATTAAACCTGGGTGCCCCAAACGCGGCAGATTTTGACCCAAATTCAGGGGATTTCACCCCAAATCCCAAAGGTTTTGTCCTAAATCCAAAAGATTCTGGATTAAATCCAAGAAATTCTGCCTCAAAATTTGAAGATTCTGTGCCCCAAATCTGGTCAATTCTGAACGAATTCCAGATGCCCCGAAAATTTGGGAATTTTGACCTAAAACTTGAAAATTTTGACCCAAAACTTGTAAATTTGGACCCAAAATCCACGGATTTCACCCCAAATTCCAGGATTTTTTTGGGAATGTCACTCACACCCCCTGGAGCTGCACTGGCCCTGCTCAGAGCAAGTTGTAGGACGACTGTTCCCATCCCAAACCCCAAAATTCCACCCCAAAATCCCCAAATTTCAGCCGATTTCTGCCCCGATTTTGCCCAAAACTT
This sequence comes from Sylvia borin, assembly GCA_014839755.1. NCBI lineage: Eukaryota > Metazoa > Chordata > Aves > Passeriformes > Sylviidae > Sylvia > Sylvia borin. The sequence goes on from JACEWE010000103.1 coordinate 35,834, forward strand.
GTAAATTTTGCCCCAAAATCCATGGAACTGGACCCAAAATCCCGGGATTTTTTTGGGAATGTCACTCCCAGCCCCCGGAGCTGCACTGGTCCTGCTGGCTGTAGCTGGGGACAAGTTGTAGGACAACAATTCCCACCCCAAACCCCAAAATTCCACCCCAAACCCCCCAAAATTCAGCCGATTTCGGTGCCGATTTTGCCAAAAACTTGTAAATTTTGCCCCAAAATCCATGGAATTTGACTCAAATTCCAGGACTTTTTTTGGGAATGTCACTCACACCCCCTGAGGTGTCCTGGCCCTGCTCAGAGCAGGTTGTAGTTTGACAATTCCCACCCCAAACCCCAAAATTCCACCCCAAAACCCCCAAATTCCAGCCAATTTCGGCGCCGATTTTGCCCAAAACTTGTAAATTTTGACCCAAAATCCATGGATTTCACCCCAAATTCCAGGATTTTTTTGGGAATGTCACTCACAGCCCCCGGAGCTGCACTGGCCCTGCTCAGAGCAAGTTGTAGGACGACAATTCCCACCCCAAACCCCAAAATTCCCAAATTTCAGCCAATTTTGGTGCCGATTTTGCCCCAAACTCATAAATTTTGACCCAAAATTCCCAGATTTCACCCCAAATCCCGGGATTTTTTTGGGGAATGTCACTCACAGCCCCCGGAGCTGCACTGGCTCTGCTCAGAGCAAGTTGTAGGATGAAAATTCCCACCCCAAACCCCAAAATTCCACCCCAAAACCCCCAAATTTCAGCCGATTTCGGTGCCGATTTTGCCCAAAACCCGCGGATTTCACCCCAAAATTCCGGGATTTTTTCAGGAATGTCACTCACATCCCCCAGAGCTGTACTGGCCCTGCTGGCTGTAGCTGGGGGGCGGGTTGTAGGACGACTGTTGGCTGTAGCTCTGCTGGTTGTAGCCCCCACTCTGTTGGTTGTAGCCGCCACTCGGCGCCTGGCCGTAGCTGGAGCTGCCGGAGCCGCTGCCGTAGCTGAGGAGAGGGGGAAAAACACAGAAATTTGACCAAAATCGACAGAATTCCACCCAAAATCGGGCTGGAATTGACAGAAAACACGTGAGGATAACCCAAAACCAGCCGGAGTTTGCCCAAAACCATTTAATTTTAGGTGTAAACCTCAAATGATAAATATCGAAAATGAGACGAGAATTAAGCAGAAACACGCAGAATTCACCTAAAAACAGCCAGAATTTGGCCAAAATTCAGGGAATTCCAGACAAAATCTGGCAGCAGGAGATGAAAAATACACGGGGATAAATAAAAACAGCTGAGATTTATCCAAAAATCACAAATTGTTACAGTGAAAACACCAAAAATCAGCCCCAAAATGACCAAGGAATTGAGCAGAAACACAGAAAAATGGGGAAAAAAACCCCTCAGGATTTGCCCAAAAGCTGCAGAATTATGGCCAAAACAAGGAATTGGTCAAAACCCTCGTGAATTTACCTAAAAATGAGGAATTAACCCCAAAATCAGCCCGGATTTGACCAAAAACCACCCAGAATTCACCAAAAACCACCGGAACGAGACCCAAAAAACAGAGAATTAGACCCAAAACGAAACGGAAATGGAGCAAAAACCCCCGAAATTTGCCCCAAAACCCCCAGAATTTACCCCAAAACACCTATTTACCCAAAACCCCTGAAATTTGCCCCAAAACATCCAAAATTCTCCCCAAAACCCCCGAAATTTGCCCAAAACCCCCCAAAATCTGCCCCCAAAACCCCAGAAATTTGCCTCGAAACATCCAAAATTTGCCCCAAACAGCCCCAATTTACCCCAAAATTTGCCCAAAACACCCCAAATTTACCCCAAACACCTGCAATTTGCTCAAAACCCCTGAAATTTGCCCCAAAATATCCAAAATTTACCCCAAAACCCCTGAAATTTTCCTCAAAACATCCAAAATTCGCCCCAAAACATCCAAAATTTGCCTAAAACCACCCAAAATTTCCCTCGAAACACCCAAAATTTTCCCAAAAACCCCTGAAATTTGCCCCAAAACACCCAGAATTTTCCCCAAAACACCTGCAATTTACCCAAAACATCCAAAATTTTCCCCAAAATCCCCAAAATCTGCCCCAAAAACATCCAAAATTTGCCTCGAAACATCCAAAATTTGCCCCAAAATTCACGGAATTTGCCCCCAAAACACCTGAATTTTCCCTAAAAACCCCCAAAATTTGCCCCAAAAACATCCAAAATTTGCCTCCAAACATCCAAAATTTGCCCCAAAACCCCCGAAATTTGCCTAAAACCACCCAAAATTTCCCTCAAAACATCCAAAATTTGCCCCAAATTTTCCCCAAAACACCCAGAATTTTCCCCAAAACACCTGCAATTTACCCAAAACATCCAAAATTTTCCCCAAAATCCCCAGAATTTGCCCCAAAAACATCCAAAATTTGCCTCGAAACATCCAAAATTTGCCCCAAAATTCGCGGAATTTGCCCCAAAAACACCTGAATTTTCCCTAAAAACCCCCAAAATTTGCCCCAAAAACATCCAAAATTGGCCCCAAACAGCCCAAATTTACCCCAAACCACCCAAAATTTGCCCCAAAAACATCCAAAATTTTCCCTAAAAACCCCCAAAATTTGCCTAAAACCACCCCAAATTTGCCCCCCAAAACACCCTGGAACTAACCACTGGGATGAACTGGGAGTCACTGGTTTGGGGTTTTTATTAAACACCAATCATTAATCACTAATATTAGCTAATTAATGACTCATTAATTACCTCCCAGACGCAGAGGCAGCTGCGGGGGGCTGGGAGTAGCCGGGGTAGGAGGAGCTCTGGGGTCACTGGTTTGGGGTTTGTGTCACTGGTTTGGGGTTTTTATTAAACACCGATCATTAATTGTTAATATTAGCTAATTAACCATTAATTAATTACCTCCCGGATGCAGAGGCAGCCGCGGGGGGCTGGGAATAGCCGGGGTAGGAGGAGCTCTGGGGTCACTGGGGTCACTGCTTTGGGGTTTGGTGTCACCGCTCTGGGGTTAACGTTACCCATTGACCACTAATCACTAATATTAGCTAATTAACCATTAATTAATTACCTTCCCGAGGCAGAGGCGGCGGCGGGGGGCTGGGAGTAGCCGGGGTGGGAGGAGCTCTGGGGTCACTGCTTTGGGGTTTGTGTCAGTGGTTTGGGGTTTTTATTAAACACCGATCATTAATTGTTAATATTAGCTAATTAACCATTAATTAATTACCTTCCCGAGGCAGAGGCAGCCGCAGGGGGCTGGGAATAGCCGGGGTAGGAGGAGCTCTGGGGTCACTGGGGTCACTGCTTTGGGGTTTGTGTCACTGCTTTGGGGTTTTTATTAAACACCAATCATTAATCACTAATATTAGCTAATTAATGACTCATTAATTACCTTCCCGAGGCTGAGGCAGCCGTAGGAGGCTGGGAATAGCCGAGGTGGGAGGGGCTCTGGGGTCACTGGGGTCACTGGTTTGGGGTTTGGTGTCACCGCTCTGGGGTTACCGTTACCCATTGACCGTTAATCGTTAATATTAGCTAATTAACCATTCATTAATTACCTCCCGGACGCAGAGGCAGCCGCGGGGGGCTGGGAATAGCCGGGGTAGGAGGAGCTCTGGGGTCACTGGGGTCACTGCTTTGGGGTTTGTGTCACTGGTTTGGGGTTTTTATTAAACACTGATCACTAATCACTAATATTAGCTAATTAACCATTAATTAATTACCTCCCGGACGCAGAGGCAGCTGCAGGGGGCTGGGAATAGCCGGGGTGGGAGGAGCTCTGGGGTCACTGGGGTCACTGCTTTGGGGTTTGTGTCACTGGTTTGGGGTTTGGTGTCACCGGTCTGGGGTTACCGTTACCCATTGACCATTAACCGTTAATATTAGCTAATTAACCATTAATTAATTACCTCCCGGACGCAGAGGCAGCTGCAGGGGGCTGGGAATACCCAGGGTAGGAGGAGCTCTGGCCGTAGCTGCCCTGGGAGCTCTGCCCAGAGCCGAAGCCCCCGGAGCCATAGGAGGGAGGAGCCGCCGGAGCCGAGTAACCTGGGGAGAAAAACAGGGAAATTGGGGAAATGGGGGAAAATTGGTGGAAAAAGAGGAAAAAAGGGGGAAATTTGGGGAAAAAATGGGGAAAAAACGGGTCAGGGAAACGTCAAAATGGGAGAAAATGGGGAAAAATGGGGAAAAAAAGGGGGAAATTTGGGGAAAAAATGGGGGAAAATGGGGAAAAACGGGTCAGGGAAAGGTCAAAATGGGAGAAAATGGGGGAAATTTGGGGGGAAATGGAGAAAAACAGGGAAAAAATGGGTCAGGGAAAGGTAAAAAACGGGAGAAAATGGGGAAAAATGGGGAAATTGGGGAAAAAACGGGGGAAAAACGGGGGATAATGGGGAAAAATGGGGAAAAATGGGGGAAAAATGGGGGAGAAACAGGGGAAAAATGGGGAAATTGGGAAAATTTTGGGAAAAAATGGGTCAGGGAAAGGTCAAAATGGGAGAAAATGGGGAAAATTTGGGGAAAAACAGGACAGGAAAAGGTAAAAATGGGGAAATTGGGAAAAATGGGGAAAATGGGAGAAAATGGGGGGAAATGGGGAAAAATGGGTCAGGGAAAGGTCAAAATGGGAGAAAAATGGGGAAAAATGGGGGGGAAATGGGGAAAATGGGGGAAATTGGGGAAAAATGGGGAAAAATGGGAGAAAATGGGGAAAAAATGGGGGAAAAATGGGGAAAAATGGGGAAAAATAGGGGGAAATGGGGGAAAAATGGGTCAGGGAAAGGTCAAAATGGGAGAAAATTGGGGAAAACGTTTGGGAAAAATGTTGGGGAAAAAACGGGGGAAAATGGGGAAAAAACCAGAACAGGGAAAGGTCAAAATGGGAGAAAACGGGAAAATTTGGGGAAATTGGGGAAAAATGGGGAAAAAATGGGTCAGGGAAAGGTCAAAATGGGAGAAAATGGGGAAAATTTGGGGAAAAACAGGACAGGAAAAGGTAAAAATGGGGAAATTGGGAAAAATGGGGAAAATGGGAGAAAATGGGGGGAAATGGGGAAAAATGGGTCAGGGAAAGGTCAAAATGGGAGAAAAATGGGGAAAAATGGGGGGAAATGGGGAAAAATGGGGAAAAATGGGAGAAAATGGGGAAAAAATGGGGGAACAATGGGGAAAAATGGGGAAAAAACGGGGAAAATGGGGAAAAATGGGGAAAAACAGGACAGGGAAGGGTAAAAATGGGGGGAAAATGGGGAAAAATGGGGGGAAATGGGGGAAAATGGGGGGGAAATGGGTCAAGGAAAGGTCAAAATGGGAGAAAATGGGGAAAATTTGGGGAAAAACGGGGGAAAAAGGGGAAAAACAGAAAAAATGGGTCAGTGAAAGGTCAAAATGGGAAAAAAATGGGAAAATTGGGGAAAAATGGGGGAAAATGGAGGGGAAATGGGTCAAGGAAAGGTCAAAATGGGGAAAAATGGGGAAATTGGGAAAAATGGGGAAAATGGGGAAAATTAGGGAAAAATGGGGAGAAAACGGGAAAATGGGGGGGAAATGGGTCAGAGAAAGGTCAAAATGGGAGAAAAATGGGGGGGAAATGAGGAAAAGTTGAGGGGAAATGGGAAAAAAAAGAGGGAGTTTTGGGGAATTTCAGGATTTGGGGTAAAACCCTGGGGATTTTGGGTAGAACCCTGGGGATTTTGAGCAGAACAATGGGGATTTTGGGGGAATTTCAGGATTTTGGGTAGAACAATGGGGATTTTGGGGGAATTTCAGGATTTTGAGCAGAACAATGGGGATTTTGGGGGAATTTCAGGATTTTGGGTAGAACAATGGGGACTTTGGGGTAAAACAATGAAGATTTTGGGGCAGAACCACGAGGATTTTGGGTAGAACAATGGGGATTTTGGATAAAACCCTGGGGATTTTGAGCAGAACAATGGGGATTTTGGGGAATTTCAGGATTTTGGGTAGAACAATGGGGATTTTGGGTAGAATATTGGGGATTTTGATAAAACAATGGGGATTTTTGGTAGAACCCCGGGGATTTTGGGTAAAACAATCGGGATTTTGGGGAATTTCAGGATTTTGGGTAAAACAACGGGGATTTAGGGTAGAACAATGAGGATTTTGGATAAAACCCTGGAGACTTTGGATAAAACCACAGGGATTTTTGGGCAATTTCAGGATTTGGGGTAGAACAATGGGGATTTTTGATAAAACAACGGGGATTTTGGGTAGAACAATGGGGATTTTGGGGAATTTCAGGATTTTGGGGTAGAACAACGGGGATTTTGGGTAGAACCACGAGGATTTTGGGTAGAATAATGGAGAATTTGGATAAAACCCTGGGAATTTTGGGTTGAACAATGGGGATTTTGATAAAACCCTGGAGATTTTTGGTAGAACAACGGGGATTTTGGGGAATTTCAGGATTTTGGGCAAAACAATGGAGACTTACGGTAGAACAATGGGGATTTTGGGTACAACCACAGGGATTTTGGGTAGAATATTGAGGATTTTGAGTAGAACAATGGGGATTTTTGGGGAATTTCAGGATTTTGGGTAGAACAATAAGGATTTTTGGTAGAACAATGGGGATTTTGAGAAAACCCTGAGGATTTGGGGTAGAACCATGAGGATTTTGGGTGGAACAATGGGGATTTTGGGTAGAACAATGGGGATTTTGGGTAGAACAATGGGGATTTTGGGTAAAATAATGGAGATTTAGGGTAGAACCATGGGGATTTCGGGTAAAACAATGGGGATTTTGATAAAACACTGGAGATTTTGGGTAGAATATTGAGGATTTTGGGTGGAACCCCGGGGATTTTTGGGGAATTCCAGGATTTGGGGTAGAAGCCTGGGGCTGTGGGGTGCACTCACCGCTCTGTCCCTGGCCGTAGGAGGAGCTGTACCCCCCCTGGCCGGAGCCCCTGGGGATTTGGGGTAAAACAACAGGGATTTTGGGTAGAACAATGGGGATTTTGGGGAATTTCAGGATTTTGGGTAAAATAATGAGGATTTGGGGTAAAACAACAGGGATTTTGGGTGGAACACTGAGGATTTTGGGTGGAACCCTGGGGATTTTTGGGAATTTCAGGATTTCGGGTAGAACAATGGGGACTTCGGGTAGAATAATGGGGATTTTTCATAAAACCCTGGAGATTTTTGGTAGAACAACGGAGATTTTGGGTAAAACCATGGGGATTTTGGGTAGAACAATGGGGATTTTTGGGGAATTTCAGGATCTGGGGTAGAACAATGGAGACTTAGGGTAGAACAATGGGGATTTTGGGTACAACCACAGGGATTTTGGGTAGCATATTGAGGATTTTGAGTAGAATATTGGGGATATTTGATAAAACAATGGGGATTTTGGGTAGAATATTGGGGATTTTGGGTAGAACAACGGGGATTTTTGGGGAATTTCAGGATTTTGGGTAAAACACTGGAGATTTTGGGTAAAACAACGGGGATTTTGGGTAAAACAATGAAGATTTTGGGCAGAACAATGGGGATTTTGGGTAGAATATTGGGGATTTTTGGTAGAAAAACGGGGATTTTTGGGGAATTTCAGGATTTTGGGTAAAACAATGGAGACTTAGGGTGGAACAATGGGGATTTCGGATAAAACAATGAGGATTTTGATAAAACCCCGGGTATTTTGGGTAGAACAATGAGGATTTTGGATAAAACCCTGGGGATTTTGGGTAGAACCCTGGGGATTTTGGGGAATTTCAGGATTTTGGGTAAAACAATGGAGACTTAGGGTAGAACAATGAGGATTTTGGATAAAACCCTGGAGACTTTGGATAAAACCACAGGGATTTTTGGGGAATTTCAGGATTTTGGGGTAGAACAATGGAGACTTAGGGTAGAACAATGGGGATTTTGGGTAGAACAATGGGGATTTTTGCTGTTTGCAGACCTCCCCGTGCACTCACCGCTCTGTCCCTGGCCGTAGGAGGAGCTGTACCCCCCCTGGCCGGAGCCCCTGGGGATTCGGGGTAAAACAACAGGGATTTTGGGTAGAATCCTGGGGATTTTGGGTAAAACAATGGGGATTTTTGGTGGAATAATGAGGATTTTGGATAAAATCATGAGGATTTGGGGTAGAACAATGGGGATTTTGGGTAGAACAATGGGGATTTTTTGCGGAATTTCAGGATTTGGGGTAGAGCCATGGGGATTTTGGGGAATTTCAGGATTTTGGGGTAGAACAATGGGGATTTTGGGTAGAACAATGGGGATTTTGGGTAGAACAATGGGGATTTTTGCTGTTTGCAGACGTCCCCGTGCACTCACCGCTCTGTCCCTGGCCGTAGGAGGAGCTGTACCCCCCCTGGCCGTAGCCCGTGTCAGAGCTCTGCCCGTAGCCCCCGTAACTCTGCTGGTTGTAGCTCTGGCCCCCGCCCTGGGAGTAGCTCTGGCTGGGGGGGGCCGGGTAGGCGCCGTAACTGGGGAGGAAAAAACAGGTTTTGGTTAAAAAATCCACAAAAAAATGGAGGTTTTTAGGGCTTTGGGGAGGAAGGGGTTAATTAAAGGGAGAAAAAACCACAAATTTGGTAAAAAATCCCTCAGAAATGGAGATTTTTAGGGATTTGGGGGTTAATAAAGGAGAAAAAAAACCCCACATTTGGTAAAAAATCCCAAGGAAATGGAGGTTTTTAGGGCTTCGGGGAGGAAGGGGTTAAAAACCCCAAATTTGGTAAAAAAAATTCCTCAGAAATGGAGATTTTTAGGGTTTTAGGGGTTAATGAAGGGGTAAAAAACCCCAAATTTATTTAAAAATCCCTCAAAATGGAGATTTTTAGGGATTCTGGGGTTAATTAAAGGGAGAAAAAACCCAAATTTGGTAAAAATTCCCCCAAAATGGAGAATTTTAGGGATTTTGGGGTTAATTAAAGGGGTGAAAAACCCCAAATTTGGTAAAAAATCCAGAGAAATGGAGGTTTTTAGGGCTTTGGGGAGGAAGGGGTTAAACAACCCAAATTTGGTAAAAAAAAAAATCCCTCAAAATGGAGGTTTTTAGGGATTTTGGGGAGGAAGGGGTTAATAAAAGGGAGGAAAAACCCGAATTTGGTTTAAAATCCCTCAGAAATGGAGATTTTTAGGGATTTAGGGGTTAATAAAGGAGAAAAAAAAACCCAAATTTGGTAAAAAATCCACAGAAATGGACATTTTTTAGGGATTTTGGGGTTAATTAAAGGGAGAAAAAAACCAAATTTGGTAAAAAATCCCCCAGAAATGGAGATTTTTAGGGATTTAGGGGTTAATTAAAGGCAGAAAAAACCCAGATTTGGTAAAAAATCCCCCAAATTGAGATTTTTTTAGGGCTTTTGGGGATTTAGGGGTTAATGGAGAGAAAAAAAAACCCCAAATTTGGTAAAAAAATCCACAGAAATGGAGATTTTTTAGGGCTTTGGGGAGGAAAGGGTTAATGAAAGAATTAAAAAAAAACCCAAATTAGGTAAAAAATGCCCCAAAAATGGAGATTTTTAGGGATTTTGGGGTTAATTAAAGGGAGAAAAACCCCAAATTTGGTAAAAAATCCACAGAAATGGAGATTTTTTAGGGATTTTGGGGGTTAATTAAAAGGAGAAAAAAACCAAATTTGGTTAAAAATCCCCCAAAATGGAGATTTTTAGGAATTTTGGGGTTAATTAAAGGGAGAAAAACCCCAAATTTGGTTAAAAATCCCCCAAATTGGAGTTTTTTAGGAATTTTGGGGATTTAGGGGTTAAAGGAGAGAAAAAAAAACCCCCAAATTTGGTAAAAAAATCCACAGAAATGGAGATTTTTAGGGCTTTGGGGAGGAAAGGGTTAATGAAAGAATTAAAAAAAAAAAACCCAAATTAGGTAAAAAATGCCCCAAAATGGAGATTTTTAGGGATTTTGGGGTTAATTAAAGGGAGAAAAACCCCAAATTTGGTAAAAAATCCCCCAAATTGAGGTTTTTTTAGGGCTTTTGGGGATTTAGGGGTTAATGGAGAGAAAAAAACCCCCAAATTTGGTAAAAAAATCCACAGAAATGGAGATTTTTAGGGATTTTGGGGGTTAATTAAAAGGAGAAAAACCCCAAATTTGGTTTAAAATCCCTCAGAAATGGAGTTTTTTAGGGATTTTGGGGTTAATTAAAGGGAGAAAAGCCCCAAATTTGGTTAAAAATCCCCCAAATTGAGGTTTTTTAGGGCTTTTGGGGATTTAGGGGTTAATGGGGGGGAGGGGCTCGTACCTTTGTGTCGCCGTCTGGCTGTAATCTGGGGAGGGAAAGGTTAAAAATAATCAATCAGGGTTAATCCTCATTAATTAATAGTACTGATACCAATAATAATGATAATGATAACAGTAATAATAATAAAAACTCCGTTAAATAAAAAAAAGCCGCTTAAAATCCATTAAAAAATAATAATAATAGTAATAATAATAATAATAAACTCCATTAATTCAACCCCTTTTTCTATTAATTATTAGGCTCTTCTTAATTAATCAAAGGACATTTTGAATCCATTCATTAATAATAAAAAAATCGCATTAATTATTCCATTTTTCCCAATTAATTAATTATCCAAAGGATATTTGGAATCCATCCATTAAATATAATAATAAAAATAATAAAAATAATAAATTGCATTAATCGATTTTTTCCAATTAATTAATCATCCAATGGATTTTTTGATTCCACCCATTAAATAATAATAATAATAATAATAAAAAAAATCCCATCATTCGATTTTTTCTAATTAATTAATTATCCAAAGGACATTTTGAATCCATCTATTAAATAATAATAATAAAAAAAATTTGCATTAATTCAATCCATTTTTCTATTAATTACCAGGCCCTTTTTAATTAACCAAAGGACACTTTAATTTCAAAACAATCAGTGAACAGCGATCCCAATCAACGCACTTAATTGAAGTCATTAATTAGGCAACAAACAGGACTGAAAATAATTGTCTTTTCTTTAATTACTAAGGACTTTAATTACTAAAAACCTGAGAAAACATTTCACAATCAGCCCCTTAATTAAAGTCATTAATTAGCGAACGAACATATTTAAAATAACCGTTTTTCTCTAATTACTAAACACTCACCAATTAATAAAAGACTAATTATGCAAATATTAGCAAATAATTTTTTGACACAACCCATTTAATTAAAGCCATTGGTTATTGATTAAGCGGCTTTAAAACAAAGATATTCCCCTTAAATAATTAAGTGCCCGTTAATTATTAAAAGAGGATCTTAATTGTGGGAATAACGGCAGAAATATCTGTCAATCAACCCACTTAATTAATTAATTAAGCGACTTTAATCGGAAAACGAGCGGAAGAATCTCTTTGGAAACGAACAATTTAATGTTATTAATCACCTTTAAAAGGAATTTTTGTATTATTATTATTATTATTATTATTATTAAAAACCCTGTAGCTTTAAAAGTAACAAATACACCAAATTAACTCGACTTGTTTGATGTTTTTAGTTAATGATTAACTGACCTAATTAGAGAGTAACTTAAAAAAACCCATATTTGAACTAATCGTGTTATTAAAGATTTTTATATTTAAATATTTCCTAATTATTATCGGCTTTTGACCAAATTAATCACTTAAAAATTTAGATTTTTTCACCATTTTTTCACCATTTTTTTGTTCTTTTTTTTCCCCATTTTTTAATAAAATCACCTCTCCTCTAACCTTAATTAATTTACGTTTTCAGCTCCTGATGAGAGGCCTTTAATTAAAATAATACTAAAAAAAAAAAAAAAACCTTAAATATAAAAATAAATCCCTTTTTAATAAATCACTTTTCTGCCCTCAAACATTAACGAGCCCTTTTTTAATCACACACAAACAAACAAAAAAATCTTCCAATAATTATTCCAAAATTCTAATTAATAAAGACCTAAAAAAAAAAAAAATAAAAATAATCTTCCCTTTAATTTATTAAGGCGATTTTAATGAAGCGGCAAACAAATAAAACACCACAAATAAGTTATTACTAGCAGCCCAAATTAATGATTGCTCCCAAAATATTGTTAATTATTGCTGCTTATTAACTTAAATAATCTCAAAGGAATAAAATTATAACGCTTCAAAACGCTTCAAAATAAAAGAAATTAAATTTGAACGCTGCTGGCTACAGACAAAAAAACCCACAAAAACAACTTCTTTAACTAGAGAAATTAAATTAAAACGTCTGGAAAATCGATCTATTTTTAAATTAATTTAATTCGAATATCCGCAGTTTTTTTTTTTTTTTTTTTATTTTATTTTTTAGGGCAGAAATTGTCAAAATCTGACACAAAATCAAGGGAAATTCGGGTTTTTTTTCCCTCACGTTAAAGCACCAAATCCCCACGCAAAAAAACCCCCGAAATTTCCCATCCCCCAAAATAAAAACGAACTAATTTACAACCCCTAAATGTTAATTTTTTTTAATTGTATAAAAGCCGAATTAAAGGCGAATTTAATTCTTTAGAGGTGAAGCCTTAAAGGCCCCTCAGAGGGTTTAAAATTCTGGGTTTTTTACGGCAAATCGCCCCCTCAAGAAGCTCGAATTGAAATGTTTAAGTGCTATTAAAAGCAACAATTCAAATAAATTTGATAATTTAGGCAAAAAAAAAAATAAAATAAAATTCGAGGAGTAAGTTAAAACCGCCCGCAGGCAGCACATAACAAAAGGGGGTGTGATGAAGCTCACGGTGCTAATAGCAAAAAAAAAAGCCTCTAAAACCTTAAAATAATCAACGAATGAAATAATTTAGGCCTAAAAAATTCAAAAAAGGGTAAATTTAAATCTACACCTTCGCACGTTAAAAAACGAAAGGGGAAAATTTAAAAGGCTCCCCTCAGGCTTCGCTTCACAAAAGCGGTGCCCAGAGGGGGAGGATTTGGAGGGTCTAAAAACCTGCATTTAGCATCAAGTTCTTTCTAAAAACCGAGATAAACGGCAGAATAGGAAATTAAAATACAAATTCATTATAAATCTTTTATATTTCAGTAAAACACTTTTTAAATTTCCCTCAGAAACCCCCGAGACAAAGCGCGGGGAGGAACTCAACCCTCTCCCCCTCACGACACACGGCGCCTCTTTCCCCAGGGGAGAGAAACCTCGGGCACTTTTACCGCCGAAACTAAAGTTATAAGGTATTTATTTTTATTGTATTTGATTGATTGGGTTTTAATTTGGGGATTAATTAAATCGGCCTTTGCCTGAGGGGGGGGAAAAGGCCCCGGATGTGTCACTGCGGCAGCGGCGCCGCGCATGCGCCGAGCCACACAAAATGGCGGCGGGTGGCGCAGAGCCCCAGCCACAAAATGGCGGCGGGGGAAAAAAAAACCCCGGGAAGGCCTCAAAATCTCCCTAAAAACACCTTCAAATTACTCCAAAACCCAAAAATAATCCCGGATACTTGAGTCAAATGGGAGTTTTGGTGTTCAAATGGGGGTTGGTTTTTAAGCCCCGCTGCAGGCGCGGCGCATCCGGGCGCGGCGCTTTGTTCGGCCCCCGCCCCGTCCGCCATCGTTTTAGCAATAAAAATAGCCTCGAAAAGAGCGGCGGAAATTTGCGGGTTGGGCTTAAACTGAAAGTGTTTAGCAGTGTTAAAGAAATATTAAAAGGAAAAGGGGAAAATGAATTAAGAATAAATAAAACCCGCAAGTGAGGCGCGGCGGAAACGGAGCGGCATCAAAATGACACACGGCGCTAATCACAGGCAGCCTCAGAGCAGCGCTAATCACGAAAAACCCACAGTGAAACAAGGCCTCAACCACAGCAATTAACGAGGGAATGACCATTTCAAAGCGCGTTAATTAAAAACAACACAACCGAGGCCGCGTTAAGCGCGGCGGCCGCCGGAACCCCCTCAGGAACCACCCCCGGCGCTCCCAGATCGCGCTGGGCGCTGCGGCCCCCGCTCGCCCCCGGGCTTGAGGAGGGGGTCCCCGGGATAAGGAGGGGTCTGGGGGTCCCTCCCCGGGGCTCGGGGCTCCCCGCCCGGGGTAAAGGGGTGGCCGGAGGGGGTCCCCACGGTGCCGGTACCGTTGGAGGCCATGGCGGTGCCGCGAGTCCCGCGTCCGCTCCACGTGGCGCTCACAATGCGCGCCGCGCGCGCCCGCCCGCCCTTTTATCGCCTCGGTCGGCGCGTCCCACCCGCGCGCGGGAAGCGGGGGGATCGGGGGAGCGCCCCCCTGAGGGCCCGCGGGGTGGTACGGTCCTGGCGGGAAACGGGGCGGGGCCAGCGCTAAGGGCGGGGAAATGGGCGGGGCGTGAGGAGGGCGGGGAAATGGGCGGGGCAGAGGCGCTTTGGAGCGCTATGGAGACCTTATAGAACCCTATGGAAACCCCATAGAACCCTATGGAAACGCTATAGAACCCTATGGGAACGCTACAGAACCCTATGGAGACCCTATAGAACCCTATGGGAACCCTACAGAACCCTATGGAAACGCTATAGAACTCTATGGAGACCCTATAGAACCCTATGGGAACCCCATAGAACCCTATGGGAACCCTACAGAACCCTATGCAGCCCTCTGGGGCACTATAGAACCCCTCTGAGACCTTATAGAGACGTCTGGGACCCTATAGAACCCCTACAGAACCCCTACAGAACCCCTACAGAACCCCTGTAGGACCCCTCTAGGACTCTACGGAACCCCAATGGGACCCTATAGAACCCCGATAGGACCCTATGGGACCCTATGGAACCCCTATAGGACCCTGCTGAAGCCCTAGAGGGGCCTATAGATCCCTAGAAACCCCTATATGATCCTATAGGGCCCCTATATACACCTATGGGACCCTATAGAACCCCTTTTGGACCCTATGGGACCCTATAGGACCCCTACAGAACCCCTATAGAACCCCTATAGGGCCCTATGGAACCCCTATAGGGCCCCATGGGACTGCTATAGGACCCTATAGAACCCCTATAGAACCCTGTTGAACCCCTAGAGGGCCCTATAGATCCCCAGAAACCCCTATATGATCCTATAGGGCCCCGATATACACCTATGGGACCCTATAGAACCCCTATTGGACCCTATAGGACCTCTATAGGACCCTGCTGAAGCCCTAGAGGGGTCTATAGACCCCCTAGAAACCCCTATATGATCCTATAGGGCCCCTATATACACCTATGGGACCCTATAGAACCCCTATTGGACCCTATGGAACCCTATAGGACCCTATGGGACCACTATAGGGCCCTATGGGACTGCTATAGGACCCTATGGAACCCCTATAGAGCCCTATAGAACCCCTACAGAACCCCATTGGACCTCTATAGGACCCTGCTGAAGCCCTAGAGGGGTCTATAGACCCCATAGAAACCCCCATAGGGTCCTATAGGGCCCCTATATACACCTATGTGACCCTATAGAACCCCTATTGGACCCTGTGGGACCCCTATAGGACCCTATGGGACCCGATAGGACCCTATAGAACCCTTATAGGACCCCCATAGGACCCTATAGGGCCCCTATATACACTTACAGGACCCTATGGAACCCCTATAGAACCCTATGGGACCCCTACAGAACCTTATAGAACCCTATGGAAACCCTATAGAACCCTGTAGAACCCTATAGGACCCTATAGAACCCCTATAGAACCCCTATAGAACCCCCATAGGGCCCTATGGAACCCCCTATATACACCCATAGGGCCCTATAGAACCCGTATAGAACCCTATAGAACCCTATAGGACCCTGTGGAACCCCTATTGGACCCTATAGGACCACTATAGGACCCTATAGGGCCCCTATATACACCTATAGGACCCTATGGGACCCTATAGAACCCCTATAGAACCCCCTATAGAACCCCTATAGGACCCTATAGGACCCTATAGGACCCTATGGAACCCCTATAGAACCCTATAGAACCCTATAGAACCCCGATAGGACCCTATAGGGCCCCTGTAGAACCCTACAGGACCCTGTGGAACCCCTATAGGGCCCTATGGGACCCTCTATATACACCCATAGGGCCCTATAGAACCCCTATAGAACCCTATAGAACCCTATAGGACCCTATAGGACCCCTATAGAACCCTTATAGGACTCCCATAGGACCCTATAGGACCCCCATAGGATCCTATAGGGCCCCTATATACACCTATAGGACCCTATGGAACCCCTATAGAACCCTATGGGACCCCTACAGAACCCTATAGAACCCTATGGAAACCCTATAGAACCCTGTAGAACCCTATAGGACCCTATAGAACCCCTATAGAACCCTATAGAACCCTATAGAACCCCTATAGAACCCCCATAGGGCCCCTATGGGACCCCCTATATACACCCATAGGGCCCTATAGAACCCCTATAGAACCCTATAGAACCCTATAGCACCCTATAGGCCCCTATAGAGCCCTATATACACCCATAGGGCCCTATAGAACCCCTATAGGACCCTATAGAACCCTATAGAACCCCGATCGGACCCTATAGAACCCCTATAGAACCCTATAGGACCATATAGAACCCCGATAGGACGCTATAGAGCCCTATATACACCCATAGGGCCCTATAGGACCCCTATAGAACCCTATAGGACCCTATAGAACCCTATAGGCCCCTATGGAACCCCTATAGGACCCTATGGAACCACTATAGGACCCTATGGGACCCCGATAGGACCCTATGGGACCCCCTATAGACACCTATAGAACCCCTATAGAACCCTATAGGACCCTATGGGACCCCCTATAGACACCTCTAGGGCCGTATAGAACCGCCAGAGGGCGCTCTAGAGCGCCTATGGGACCCCGGGGGGCCCCTTTAGGGCGGGGCTGGGGGTGGGGGAGGGGCGGCGTCCATCTGTCCATCGGGGTGGGGGAGGGGCGGGGTGAGATCAAAGCTGGAGCCGCGCCCGGGGGTGGGGGAGGGGCTTCGGGGGTGGGGGAGGGGTTTGGAGGGGTGGGGGAGGGGTTTGGAGGGGTGGGGGAGGGGCTTCAGGGGTGGGGGAGGGGCTTTAAAGGGTGGGGGAGGGGCTTGGAGGGGTGGGGGAGGGGCTCTGAGGAAGGGTCTGCAGGAGTGGGGGAGGGGCTTGAAAGTGGGGGAAGAGGGAGGGGGAGGGGCTTTGACCCCGCCCACCCACGCCCCTCCCCCCCCACACCCCACGCCCCTCCCCCCACCCCCCCACGCCCCTCCCCCACCCTCCAGCCGCTTCCTCCGGCTCCGGCTCCGGCTCCCCCTCCCCCCACCCATCCCCCACCCCCCCAAAAAACCCCCTCCCCCACCCTTTTGCCCCTCCCCCACCCCCCGAGAGAAAAAGAGGAGGGGGGAGGGGCCACGCCCCGCGCGGGGAAAAAAAAAACACCGAGAGAGGTAAACAAACGCCCCTCCCCCACCCCCCAAAACACTCCCCAAAAACCCCCCCCAGGGGTGGGGGAGGGGCGGGAGGGTGGGGGAGGGGCAGGAAGGTGGGGGAGGGGAGGGAGGGACCCCCCAAAATTTTGGCTCCGACCCCTCCCCCCGTTTTGTTTCGCCTCCAGGTGTGTCCCCGCCCCTCCCCCCACCATGGCGGAGCGCCCCCGGAGCGTCGAGACCCCCCCGGGAGACCCCCAAAAAACACCCGGAGACCCCAAAATTTCACCTGGGGACCCCAAAATTTCACCTGGGGACCCCAAAATTCAACTTCGGGACCCCCAAAAACCTCCCGGGGACCCCAAAATCCCCCAAATTTCTCCTGAGGACCCCCAAATTTTGTCCCAGGACCCCCCAAAACCCTCCCAAGACCCCAAAATTTCCCCTGAGGACCCCAAAAATCCCCCAAAAATCCCCCAAATTTCCCTCCAAACCCCCCAAATTCCATCCGAGGACCCCAAAATCTCCCCCCAGGACCCCAAAACCCCCCAAATCTCCCCAAAAATCCCCAAAATTCCATCCCAGGACCCCCAAATTCCCCCTCAGGACCCCCAAATTCCCCCTCAAACCCCCCAAAAACCCCTCGAGGACCCCCAAATCTCATCCCAGGACCCCCAAATCCCCCAAATTTCCCCTCAACCCCCCCAAATTTTGTCCCAGGACCCCAAAATTCCCCCTGAGGACCCCAAAATCTCCCCCCAAATCCCCCGTGAGGACCCCAAAAAACCCCTCGGGGACCCCCAAATCCCTCCTCAAGACCCCCAAATTTCCCAAATTGCATCCCAGGACCCCCAAATTCCCCCTCAAAACCCCCAAATCTCATCCCAGGACCCCCAAATCCCCCAAATTTCCCCCCAGGACCCCAAAATTCCCCCTGAGGACCTCAAAAATCCCCCCCAAATCCCCCAAATTCCATCCGAGGACCCCCAAATCTCATCCCAGGACCCCCAAATCCCCCAAATTTCCCCAAGGACCCCAAAATCTCCCCTGAGGACCCCCAAATTCCCCAAATTTCCCAAATTCCATCCGAGGACCCCAAAAATCCCCCCCAAATCTCCCCCAAAATCCTCCAAATCTCTGAAATTTCCCCCCAAATTTCCCCCCAAATCCCCCCTGAGAACCCCCAAATCTCCCCCCAAACCCCCCAAATTCCTCCTCAACCCCCCCAAATCCCCCAAATTTCATCCCCAACCCCCCAAATTCCCCCTGAGGACCCCCAAATTTCATCCCAGGACCCCAAAATTCCCCCTCAACCCCCCCCAATCCCCCCTGAGGACCCCAAAAATCCCCCCCAAATCTCCCCCAAAATCCTCCAAATCTCTGAAATTTCCCCCCAAATCTCATCCCCAACCCCCCAAATCTCTCCCCAGGACCCCAAAACCCCCCAAATTTCCCCCCAAATCCCCCCTGAGGACCCCAAAATCTCCCCCCAACCCCCCCAAATTTCCCAAATTCCATCCCAGGACCCCAAAATCTCACCCGCAACCCCCCAAATTCCCCCTCAGGACCCCCAAATCCCCCAAATTTACCCCCAGGACCCCAAAATCCCACCTGAGGACCCCAAAAATCCCCCCCAAATCCCCCAAATTTCATCCCCAACCCCTCAAATTTCCCAAATTTCCCCCCAAATCCCCCCTGAGAACCCCCAAATCTCCCCCCAAACCCCCCAAATTCCTCCTCAAACCCCCCAAATCCCCCAAATCTCATCCCCAACCCCCCAAATTTCATCCCAAAACCCCAAAATTCCCCCTGAGGACCCCCAAACCCCCCAAATTTCCCAAATTCCATCCGAGGACCCCCAAAAACCCCTCGAGGACCCCAAAACCCCCCAAATTCTCCCCCAGGACCCCAAAATCTCCCCCCAACCCCCCCAAATTTCCCAAATCTCATCCCAGGACCCCCAAATCCCCCAAATTTTCCCCAAGGACCCCAAAATCTCCCCCCAAACCCCCCAAATTCCCCAAATTTCCCCCCAAATTTTGTCCCAGGACCCCCAAATTTCCCCTCAACCCCCCCAAATTTCATCCCCAACCCCCCAAAAACCCCTCGGGGACCCCAAAATTCCCCCTGAAACCCCCCAAATTCCCCCTGAGGACCCCCAAATCTCCCCCAAATCCCCCAAATTCCATCCGAGGACCCCAAAATCCCCCAAATTTCCCCCCAAATTCCCCCTGAGGACCCCCAAATTTCCCAAATTCCATCCGAGGACCCCCAAATCTCCCCCCAGAACCCCCAAATCTCCCCCAAAATCCCCCAAATTCCCCAAATTTCCCCCCAAATCTCATCCCAGGACCCCCAAATTCCCCCTGAGGACCCCCAAATTTCCCAAATTCCCCCTCAAATCCCCCTGAGGACCCCCAAAAACCCCTCGAGGACCCCAAAACCCCCCAAATTCCATCCCAGGACCCCCAAATCTCCCCCCAAATTCCCCAAATTTCCCCCCAAATTCCCCAAATTTCCCCCCAAATTCCCCAAATTTCCCCCCAAAAACCCCTCGAGGACCCCCAAACTCCCCCCCCAATGGCCGCCCCTCCCCCCTCCCCTCCCCCCGCCGTCACCCTGGAGCTCCCGGGGGGTCCCGGGGGGGTCCCGGGGGGGTCCCCGGAGGGGTCGAAACCCCCCAGTTACGTGCTGCTGGCGGCTTTGGCCTGTTTCTGCCCCGTTTGGCCCGTCAACATCGTGGCCTTGGTCTACGCCCTCATGGTGGGTTTTGGGGGAAAGTGGGAAATTTGGGGGAATTTGGGAAAATTTGGGAATTTGGGGAAATTTGGGAAAATTTGGGGAAAAATTTGGGGGGATTTGGGGGGATTTTGGGGGAAAAATGGGGGATTTGGGGGTAAATTTGGGGATTTGGGGGGAATTTGGGGAGATTTTGGGGAAAAATTGGGGAATTTGGGGGGATTTTGGGGGGATTTGGGGGGATTTTGGGGAAATTTGGGGGATTTGGGAAAAAATTGGGGGATTTTGGGGAATTTTGAGGGATTTTGGGGGGAAATTTGGGGGAAATTTGGGGAAATTTGGGGGGAAATTTGGGAAAAATTGGGGAATTTGGAGGGATTTGGGGGGAAAAAACGGGGAATTCGGGGGAAAATTGGGAAAATTTGGGGGATTTTGGGGGATTTTTAGGGGAATTGGGGGAAATTTGGGGTCATTTGGGGGGAAAAATGGGGAATTTTGGGGGAAAAATAGGGAATTTGGGGGTAAATTTGGGGGATTTTGGGGGATTTTGGGGGGAAAATTGGGAAAATTTGGGAATTTGGGGGGATTTGGGGAAAAATTGGTGGGTTTTTGGGGGGAGTTGGGGGAAACTTGGGGGGAAAATTGGGGTAAATTTGGGGATTTGGGGGGGTTTTGGGGAAATTTGGGGGATTTGGGAAAGAATTGGGGGATTTTGGGGGAAAAATGGGGGATTTTGGGGGGAATTTTGGGGGTAATTGGGGGGGAAAATGGGGAATTTTGGGGAAAATTTGGGGGAGTTTGGGAAAAATTGGGGGGATTTGGTTTGATTTTGGGGGGATTTGGGAAAATTTGGAAAAATTTGTAGGATTTGGGGGGATTTGGGGGTAAATTTGGGGCTATTTGGGGGGAAATTTGGGGAATTTTGGGGAAAAATTGGGGGAATTTGGAGGGATTTGGGGGGAAAAAAACAGGGAATTCGGGGGAAAATTGGGAAAACTTGGGGGATTTTGGGGGAAAATTGGGGAAATTTGGGGAAAAATGGGAAAATTTGGGGGATTTTGGGAAAATTTGGGAATTTGGGGGTAAATTTGGGGCGATTTGGGGGGAATTTGGAAAAATTTGGGGTCATTTGGGGGGGAAAATGGGGAATTTTGGGGAAATTGGGGGATTTGGGAAAAAATTGGGGAATTTGGGGGGATTTGGGGGGAAATTTGGGGAATTTTGGGGGGTTTCGGGGGAAATTTGGGGGAAAAATTGGGGGAAATTTTGGGGGATTTTGGGGTATTTGGGAAAATTGGGGGTAAATTTGGGGAATTTTGGGGGATTTGGGGGGAATTTGGAAAAATATGGGGGATTTTGGGGGTTTTTTTGGGGGAAAATGGGGGGATTTGGGAAAATTTGGAAAAAATTGTAGGATTTGGGGGATTTGGGGAAAAATTTGGGGGGAATTGGGGAATTTTGGGGAAAAATTGGGAACATTTGGGGGGTTTCGGGGGAAAATTGGGGGGAAATTGGGGTAAATTTGGGGATTTTGAGGGAATTTGGGGGTAAATTTGGGGAATTTTGGGGGGAAATTTGGGGAATTTTGGGGAAAAAATGGGGAAATTTGAGAAAATTTGGGAGGATTTTGGGGGAAAATTGGGGGATTTGGGGATTTGGGGGATTTGGGGAAAAATTTGGGGAAATTTGGGGGAAAAATTGGGGGAATTTGGGGGGATTTTGGGGAATTTTGGGGAAAAATTGGGGCATTTGGGGAAAAATTGGGAGAATTTAGGGGAGTTTGAGGGAATTTCGGGGTAAATTTGGGGCTATTTGGGGGGAAATTTGGGGGGATTTTGGGGAAAAAATGGCTGGATTTTGGGGGGATTTTGGGGGGAATTGGGGGAAAATGGGGAATTTGGGGAGTTTTGGGGAATTTGGGGGATTTTGGGGGAGTTTGGGGAAAAATTTGGGGAAAAATTTGGGAAAATTTGTAGGATTTGGGGGATTTGGGGAAAAATTGGGGTGGAAAATGGGGGAATTTCGAGAAAAATTGGGAAAATTTGGGAAAAATTGTGGGAGATTTGGGGTAAATTTGGGTAAATTTGGGGCATTTGGGGAAAAATTGGGAGATTATGGGAAAAATTGGGAAAATTTGGGAGGATTTGGGGAAATTCGGGGGGTTTGGGGTAAATTTGGGGAATTTTGGGGGCATTTTGGGGGATTTTGGGAAAAATTCGGGAGGATTTGGGATAAAAATTGGGAAATTTGGGTGAAATTTGGGTGAAAATTCGAGAAATTCGATCCTTTTTTCGCTTTAATTCCCTTTTTTCCCCGTTTTTTCCCCTTTTTCCCCCGTTTTTTCCCCTTTTTGCCCCGTTTTTGCCCCGTTTCCAGTCCCGTCACGTGCTCCAGGGCGGGGACCCGGAGGGCGCCCGACGTTTGGGCCGAGTGGCCAAAATGCTCTCGGGCGTGGCCCTGGGGGGAGGGGCGCTGCTCATCATCGTCTCGGCCGCCATCAACTTCGGCGGTGAGTGGGGGGGTCCCAAAAACACCCGAAATTGGCAAAAATTGGCCCGAAATTGGCCAAAAAATGCCCCGAAATTGGCCAAAAAATATCCCAAAATTGGCCCAAAAATGACCCGAAATTGGCCCAAAAATCGGCCCTGAAACGACCCAAAATTGGCAAAAATTGGCCCGAAATTGGCCAAAAAATGCCCCGAAATTGGCAAAAAAATGCACCGAAATTGGCCAAAAAATATCCCAAAATTGGCCCAAAAATCGGCCCTGAAATGACCCAAAATTGGCCCAAAAATTGACTCGAAATTGGCCCAAAATCGGCCCAAAATCGGCTCAAAAATTGGCCCAAAAATTGGCAAAAAAATGACCCAAAATTGGCCAAAAATTGGCCCAAAAATTGGTCCAAAATCGGCCCCAAAACGCCCCGAAATTGGCCGAAAAAATCGCCAAAAATCGGCCCAAAATTCCCCCAAATTCTCCAAATTTTCCCAAATTTTCCCAAAATTCCCTCGGATTTTCCAAATTCCCAAAATTTTCCCCAATTTTTCCCAAAATTCCCCCAAAATTCCCCCAATTTTCCCCAATTTTTCCCCAAATTCCCCAAATTTTCCCCAATTTTTCCCAAATTTCCCCCCAAATTCCCAAAAATTCCCCAAAATTCCCCAAATTTTCCCCAAAATTCCCCAAAAATTCCCCAAAATTCCCCAAATTTTTCCCAAAATTCCCCAAAATCCCCCAAAATTCCCCAAAAATTCCCAAAAATTCCCAAAAATTCCCAGAAAATTCCCAGAAAATTCCCAAATTTTCCCCCAAATTCCCCCCATTTTTCCCCTCCCCCACTAACCCGCCCCTCCCCCCCTCCCCCTCAGTGTTCCAGTGACTTCCGGCCGAGCCCCACAACTTCCGGATCCGGGGGATGGGGGGAGGGGAGAAGGTGGGGGAGGGGCACAATCGCCCCTCCCCCCTCCTTAAATTTATGGGTGGGGGAGGGGCGGCCCCTCCCCCCCTCTTTAAAAAAAATCTGCATGGACCAAAAAATTCCCGGATGGGGGGGGGAGGGGCCGCCCCTCCCCCACCCTTTTGCCTGCATCGCCCCTCCCCCACCCTCGCCCCTCCCCCACCCTGAATGTTTTGGGGGGAGGGGAAAAAAAAACCCAAAAAAAACCCCCAAAAATTTGGGGGTTCCCCTCCCCCACCCCACTTCCGACTGTTACACCCCAAATTTGGGGGGGGCGGGGCCACTTCTCCTTTAGCCCCTCCCCCTTTTTAGCCCCTCCCCCTTTAGCCCCTCCCCCCACTTCCGGCGGGTTTTTTTGGGGTTTTTTGCACGAATTTTTGGGGGTGGGGGAGGGGATTTTGGGGTGGGGGAGGGGATTTTGCCCCTCCCCTTTTAGCCCCTCCCCCTTTAGCCCCTCCCCCTTTAGCCCCTCCTCTTTAGCCCCTCCCCCACTTCCGGCGGGGGTTTTTTTTGCACGATTTTTTGGGGTGGGGGAGGGGATTTTTTTGGGGTGGGGGAGGGGATTTTTTGGGGGTGGGGGAGGGGATTTTTGGGGGTGGGGGAGGGGATTTTTGGGGTGGGTGGGGGAGGGGAAATCCTGTGACCGAGCATGGAAATAAACGGACGCATGGAGAGAGAGAAAACGGCGGGGGGAGGGGCGTCCCCCCAAATTGTTTGGGATTTTTTTGGGGGGTCTCGGTGGATTTTGGGGTCCCCAAATGGGATTTTGGGGTCACGAGGTGAAAATTTGGGGTCTCAAGCGGATTTTTGGGGTCCTCAAATGGGATTTTGGGATCCCAGGAGAGATTTTTGGGGTCTCGAGATGAATTTTTGGGGTCCTCGAGGTGAATTTTGGGGTCCTGGGGTCGATTTTGGGGTGTCTCAAAGTGGATTTTTGGGGCCCTGGGTCAAATTTTGGGGTCTCGGGATCGATTTTGGGGGTCTCGAGGTGAATTTTGGGGTCCCCAAATGGGATTTTGGGGTCTCGGGATGAATTTTTGGGGGGTCCTGAAGAGAATTTTGGGGTCACGGGGTGAATTTTTGGGGTCTCGGGGTCGATTTTGGGGTCTCGGGATAAATTTTTGGGGTCCCAGGTGGAAATTTGGGGTCCCCGAGGTGAATTTTGGGGTCTCGGGGCAGATTTTGGGGGTCCCTGGGTGGGAATTTTGGGGTCCCGAGGTGGATTTTGGGGTCTCGAAATGAATTTTTGGGGTCTTGGGTCAAATTTTGGGGTCTTTGAAGAGATTTTTGGGGTCCCCGAGGTGAATTTTGGGGTCCTCGAGGTGAATTTTGGGGTCTCAAAGGGGATTTTTGGGGTCACGAGGTGAATTTTGGGGTCCTGGGGTCGATTTTGGGGGTCTCAGGATGAATTTTTGGGGTCCCGGGGTGAAAATTTGGGGTCCCTGAGTGGGAATTTGGGGGTTCTGAAGAGAATTTTGGGGTCTCGGGTGGAATTTTGGGGTCCTCGAGGTGAATTTTGGGGTCTCAAATGGGATTTTTGGGGGTCCTAAAGAGAATTTTGGGGTCCTGGAGTGAAAATTTGGGGTCCTGGGGTCGATTTTTGGGGGTCTCGGGATCGATTTTGGGGTCCCCAAATGGGATTTTTGGGGTCCCCGAGATGAATTTTTGGGGTCCCGGGTGGACTTTTGGGGGTCCCTGGGTGGGAATTTGGGGTCCTCGAGGTGAATTTTGGGGTCTTGGGGTCGATTTTTGGGGTCTCTGGGGGGATTTTTGGGGGTCCCCAAATGGGATTTTTGGGGGTCCTGAAAAGAATTTTGGGGTCTCAAAGGGAATTTTTGGGGTCCCTGGGTGGGAATTTGGGGGTCTCTGGGTTGATTTTGGGGGGTCTCGGGGTCGATTTTGGGGTCCCCAAATGGGATTTTGGGGTCTCGAGGTGAAAATTTGGGGTCTCGGGATCGATTTTGGGGGTCCCCAAACGGGATTTTGGGGGGTCCCAGGATGAATTTTGGGGTCCTCGAGATGAATTTTTGGGGTCCCAGGGTGAAAATTTGGGGTCCCCGAGGTGAATTTTGGGGTCTTTGGGTCGATTTTGGGGTCCCAGGGTGGATTTTTGGGGTCCTCGGGGTGATTTTTGGGGTCCCCAAATGGGATTTTTGGGGGGTCTCAAGCGGATTTTTGGGGTCCTCAAATGGGATTTTTGGGGTCTCGGGGTCGATTTTGGGGTCTCGGGATAAATTTTTGGGGTCCCAGGGTGAAAATTTGGGGGGCCCTGGGTGGGATTTTGGGGTCTCAGGATGAATTTTTGGGGTCTCAGGATGAATTTTTGGGGTCCTCGAGGGGATTTTTGGGGTCCTGGGTCAAAATTTGGGGTCCCTGGGGTGAAAATTTGGGGTCCTGGGGTCGATTTTTGGGGGTCTCGGGGTCGATTTTTGGGGGTCTTGAGGAGGATTTTTGGGGTCCTCGAGGGGATTTTTAGGGTCCTGGGGTGAAAATTTTGGGGGTCTCAGGTGGATTTTGGGGTCTCGAGGTGAATTTTTGGGGTCCTCGAGGTGAATTTTGGGGTCCTGGGGTCGATTTTGGGGTCCCCGAGGTGAATTTTGGGGTCTCGGGGCGGATTTTGGGGTCTCAAAGGGGATTTTTGGGGTCACGAGGTGAAAATTTGGGGTCCTGAAGAGATTTTTGGGGTCCCCGAGGTGAATTTTGGGGTCTTGGGGTTGATTTTGGGGTCTCAGGGGGGATTTTGGGGTCCTCGAGGTGAATTTTGGGGTCCCCAAATGGGATTTTGGGGGTCTTGGGGTCGATTTTTGGGGTCTCGGGTGGATTTTTGGGGGTCCCCAAATGGGATTTTTGGGGTCCCTGGGTGGGAATTTGGGGTCCTGAAGAGAATTTTGGGGTCCCCAAATGGGATTTTGGGGTCTCGAGATGAATTTTTGGGGGCCTGGGTCAAAATTTGGGGTCCTTGGGTGGGAATTTGGGGTCCCCGAGGTGAATTTTGGGGTCTCAGGATGAATTTTTGGGATCACGAGGTGAAAATTTGGGGTCTCGGGGTCGATTTTGGGGGTCCTCAAATGGGATTTTGGGGTCTCAGGATGAATTTTGGGGTCCCCGAGGTGAATTTTGGGGTCTTGGGGTTGATTTTGGGGTGTCTCAAAGGGGATTTTTTGGGGTCACGAGGTGAAAATTTGGGGGTCTCAGGATGAATTTTTGGGAATTCTTTGACGTAATTTGGGATTTTTTTGATGAATTTTGGGATTTTTTTGGACGAATTTTGGGATTTTTGGGGGGGATTTTTTAAATTAATTTTGGGATATTTTTAATGAAATTTTGGGATTTTTTGATGAATTTTGGGATTTTTTAAAATTGATTTTGGGATATTTTTAATGAATTTCGGGATTATTTTTTAATGAAATTTCGGGGTTAATTTTTAATGAATTTTGGGATTATTTTAATGAAATTTGGGAATTTTTTTTAAACGAATTTCGGGGAATTTTTTGGATGAATTTTGGGAATTTTTTTTACAAAATTTCTGGGGTTTTTTGATTAATTTTTGGGATTTTTTAAATGAATTTTCGGGATTATTTTTAATGAAATTTTGGGATTTTTTAAATTAATTTTGGGATTTTTTAAATGAAATTTTGGGATTTTTTTTAACGAATTTTGGGAATTTTTTTGGGGGGGGAGGATTTTTGGAGCCCCTCCCCCCACCCCGCCCCTCCCCCACCCCCCCAAAAAACACCCCAAAAAACCAAAAAAATCAATTAACTAATTATATTTTTAATTAAGGTGGGGGAGGGGAGGAGTGGGGGAGGGGCGAGTCCCTTTAATTGGCAATAAATTAAGGAGGGGCGGGGCTTGGAGGGGGAGGGGCGGGGTTTGAAGATGAGGGGCGGGGTTTAGAGGGGGCGGGGTTTATGGGGGCGGGGTTTATGGGGGCGGGGTTATGGAGGGGGAGGGGCTGATTTGAGGGGGAGGGGGCGGGGTTTGAAGGGGAGGGGCGGGGTTTAAAGGGGAAGGGCGGGGTCAGGGAGGGGGAGGGGCAGATTTAGGACACGCCCCCTTTTCGGGGAGGGTGGGGGAGGGGTCCCGGGGGGATTTTGGGGGGGCCCCGCTGCGGGGGGCGGCCCCAACCCCCCCCAAGGATCAAATTTGGGGGTGGGGGGAGGGGCGATGAGATGGGGGAGGGGAAAAAAAAGGCGGAGTTTTTCCTAAAATGGGCGTGGTTCCGGTTTTGGCCCCGCCCCTCGCGCGCGTCACTTCCGCTGCTGCTTCCGGGTGGCTTCTTCCGCTGTGGGGGGGGACAGAGGTGACGTCATGGCGGCGATGACGTCATTGAGGGGGTTCCCCACCCCCCGGCCCCTCCCCCACCCACCAGCGGGGTCACTCGAGGGGACATTGGGGGAGGGGACGGAGGTGACAGTGACAATGAGGTGACACTGAGGTGACAATGACACAATGAGGTGACAATGACAGTGACAATGACAATGACGACGAGGTGACACTGAGGTGACACTGAGGTGACACAGGGAGGTGACAATGAGGTGACAGTGACCCTGAGGTGACAATGACAATGACAGTGACAATGACAATGACCCTGAGGTGACAATGACAATGACCATGACCAGGAGGTGACACAGGGAGGTGACAATGAGGTGACAGTGACCAGGAGGTGACAATGACAATGACAGTGACAATGACAATGACCCTGAAGTGACAATGACAATGACAATGACACAATGGGGTGACAATGACAGTGACAGTGAGGTGACAATGACAAGAGGTGACCATGACCCTGAGGTGACAATGACAATGACCCTGAGGTGACAATAACCAGGAGGTGACAGTGACAATGACAATGACAGTGACAGGAGGTGACAATGACCATGACCAGGAGGTGACAATGACCCTGAGGTGACACTGACAATGACAGTGACAATGACAATGACAGTGACAGGAGGTGACAATGACCATGACCAGGAGGTGACAATGACAATGACAGTGACCCCGGTGACCCCAGGTGTCCCCAGGTACCTGTGGGCGGTGCCAGGGCCGGGCGGGGTCACGCTGGGGACGAGAAGATGGAGATGAGAGCGGGGAGGGGACATCGGGGGACATCGGGGGGACATCAGGGGACAGGGAGGGACCATGGGGATGGTCAAGGGGACATTGGGGACATGGAGGTGACAATGGAGGTGACCAGGAGGTGACCATGAGGTGACCAGGAGATGGTCAAAGGGACAGGGAGGTGACAAGGAGATGGCCAGGGGGACATTGGGATGGTCAAGGGGACATTGGGGACATGGAGGTGACAATGAGATGGCCAAAGGGACATTGGGGACATGGAGGTGACCAGGAGATGGTCAAAGGGACAGGGAGGGGACATCGGGGGGGACATCGGGGACAGGGACATCGGGGACAGGGAGGGACCATGGGGATGGTCAAGGGGACATTGGGGACATTGGGGACATGGAGGTGACCATGGAGGTGACCATGGAGGAGACCAGGAGATGGTCAAAGGGACAGGGAGGGGACACTGGGGACAGGGACATCGGGGACAGGGAGGGGCCATGGGGATGGTCAAGGGGACATCGGGGACATGGAGGTGACAATGGAGATGACCAAAGGGACATTAGGGACATGGAGGTGACCAGGAGATGACCATGGAGGTGACCAGGGGATGGTCAAGGGGACATTGGGGACATGAAGGTGACAATGGAGGCGACCAGGAGGTGACCATGAGGTGACCAGGAGATGGTCAAAGGGACAGGGAGGGGACATCAGGGGGACATCGGGGACAGGGACATCGGGGACAGGGAGGGGCCAGGGGATGGCCAAGGGGACATTGGGGACATGGAGGTGACCATGGAGGAGACCATGGAGGAGACCAGGAGATGGTCAAAGGGACAGGGAGGGGACATTGGGGACAGGGAGGTGACCAGGAGATGGTCAAGGGGACATTGGGATGGTCAAGGTGACATTGGGGATGGTCATGGTCACCTGGAGATGGTCAAGGGGACACTGGGGACAGGGAGGTGACCAGGAGATGACCAGCAGATGACCACAGATGTGACCAGGAGATGACCAAGGGGACATTGGGGACAGGGAGGTGACCATGGAGGTGACCATGGAGGTGACCAGGAGATGGTCAAAGGGACATCGGGGACATGGAGGTGACAATGGAGGTGACCAGGAGATGGCCAGGGGGACATTGGGATGGTCAAGGGGACATTGGGGACATGGAGGTGACCATGGAGGTGACCATGAGGTGACCAGGAGATGGTCAAGGGGACACTGGGGACATGGAGATGACAATGAGATGGCCAAGGGGACATTAGGGACATGGAGGTGACCACAGAGGTGACCATGGAGGTGACCATGGAGATGGTCAAAGGGACATTGGGATGGTCAAGGTGACACTGGGGACATGGAGGTGACCAGGAGGTGACCATGAAGGTGACCATGGAGGTGACCAGGAGATGGTCAAGGGGACATCGGGGATGGTCATGGTCACCTGGAGATGGCCAAGGGGACATTGGGGACAGGGAGGTGACCACAGGGGTGACCAGGAGATGGTCAAGGTGACATGGAGATGACCATGAAGGTGACCATGAAGGTGACCAGGAGATGGCCAGGGGGACACTGGGGACAGGGAGATGACCAGGAGAAGACCATGAAGGTGACCACGAAGGTGACCACGAAGGTGACCATGAGGGTGACCATGGAGATGACCATGAAGGTGACCATGAAGGTGACCATTGAGGTGACCATGAAGGTGACCAGGAGATGGTCAAGGGGACCAGGAGATGACCACGAAGGTGACCATGAAGGTGACCATGAGGTGACCACGAAGGTGACCATGAAGGTGACCATGAGGTGACCAGGAGGTGACCATGGAGATGACCATGAGGTGACCATGGAGATGACCATGAAGGTGACCAGGAGGTGACCATGAAGGTGACCAGGAGATGGTCAAGGTGACCAGGAGATGACCATGAAGGTGACCATGGAGATGACCATGGAGGTGACCACGAAGGTGACCACAAGACCCCGGCCACCCTCCAGTCCACCCGGACCCCACCCAGACGATGACCACAGCGACTTGAGGCCACCTTTGAGAACCTCCTCAGGTGACACCACCAGGTGACATCACCAGGTGACACCGCCCCTGGCCACGCCCCCTCTCACCCTCCAGGTAATTCCTGGCGATGAACTTGAGGGTCTCGTCCAATAGGATGACGGGGAAGGAGATCTTGATGACCATCAGCCAATGGGTGAGCGACAGCGGCGTCAGCTTGAAGATCATCTGGGGACATCGAGGGGACACGGTTGGGACATCCCCCCCCCCCACTGGGGGGTCACCGGAGTGACCCCTGAGGTCACCAGAGGTCATCGACCCCTCCCCCGGTGGTGGTCATCGGGGACGAGGTCAGCGGGGTCACGGGGGCGCCATATTGGGGGTCACCAAGGGGATGTCCCCAAGGCCACCACCCTGATGACCACCAGACCAATGACCATCAACTCGATGTCCCCAAGGCCACCAGACCGATGACCACCACCCAGATGACCACCAGTGTGGTGACCACCAGCCCAATGTCCCCAAGGCCACCACCTCGATGACCATCAACTCGATGTCCCCAAGGCCACCACCCTGATGACCACCACCCCGATGACCATCAGCCTGGTGACCACCACCCCAATGTCCCCAAGGCCACACCCCGATGACCATCAACTTGATGTCCCCAAGGCCACCAACTCGGTGACCATCAACTCGATGTCCCCAAGGCCACCACCCTGATGACCATCAACTAGATGTCCCCAAGGCCACCGGGTTGGTGGCCACCAGCTCAATGTCCCCAAGGTCATCACCCACTGACCACCACCCCAATGTCCCCAAGGCCACCAACTTGGTGACCATCAACTCGATGTCCCCAAGGCCACCACCCAGATGACCACCAACCAGATGACCACCAGTGTGGTGACCACCAGCTCAATGTCCCCAAGGCCACCAAGTTGGTGGTCACCAAACCGATGACCACTGACCCATTGACCACCACTCTGATGTCCCCAAGGCCACCAACTTGGTGACCATCAACTCGATGTCCCCAAGGCCACCACCCTGATGACCACCACCCAGATGACCACCAACTCGGTGACCACCAGCTTAATGTCCCCAAGGCCACCAAGTTGGTGGTCACCAAACCGATGACCACTGACCCACTGACCACCACCCCAATGTCCCCAAGGCCACCAACTTGGTGACCATCAACTTGATGTCCCCAAGGTCACCAGACCGATGACCACTGACCCGATGACCACCAGCCTGGTGACCACCAGCTCAATGTCCCCAAAGCCACCACCCCGAGGCCACCCCTGCAGTGTCCCCAGGTGTCCCCAGGTGTGTCCCCAGGTGTCCCCAGGTGTGTCACTGTCACCCCAGGTGTGCCCAGGTGTCCCCAGGTGTCCCCAGGTGTGTGTCACTGTCACCCCAGGTGTCCCCAGGTGTCCCCAGGTGTCCCCAGGTGTGCCCAGGTGTGCCCAGGTGTCCCCAGGTGTCCCCAGGTGTGCCCAGGTGTGTGTCACTGTCACCCCAGGTGTCCCCAGGTGTGTCCCCAGGTGTGCCCAGGTGTCCCCAGGTGTGCCCAGGTGTCCCAGGTGTGTCCCCAGGTGTGTCACTGTCACCCCAGGTGTGTCCCCAGGTGTCCCCAGGTGTCCCCAGGTGTGCCCAGGTGTCCCCAGGTGTGTCCCCAGGTGTCCCCAGGTGCCCCCAGGTGTGTCCCCAGGTGTCCCCAGGTGTCCCCAGGTGTGTCCCCAGGTGTGCCCAGGTGTGTCCCCAGGTGTCCCCAGGTGTGCCCAGGTGTGTCCCCAGGTGTGTCCCCAGGTGCCCCCAGGTGTCCCCAGGTGTCCCCAGGTGTCCCCAGGTGTGCCCAGGTGTGTCCCCAGGTGTGTCACTGTCACCCCAGGTGTGCCCAGGTGTGTCACTGTCACCCCAGGTGTCCCCAGGTGTCCCCAGGTGTGTCCCCAGGTGTGCCCAGGTGTCCCCAGGTGTCCCCAGGTGTGCCCAGGTGTCCCCAGGTGTCCCTTACGGGCAGGGGGTCGATGTAGAGGATGACGAAGTGCAGGGACATGGACAGACAGGTGTGTCACTGTCACCCCAGGTGTCCCCAGGTGTCCCCAGGTGTCCCCAGGTGTCCCCAGGTGTCCCCAGGTGTGTCCCCAGGTGTCCCCAGGTGTCCCCAGGTGTGCCCAGGTGTGTCCCTTACGGGCAGGGGGTCGATGTAGAGGATGACGAAGTGCAGGGACATGGACAGACAGGTGTGTCACTGTCACCCCAGGTGTGTCCCCAGGTGTCCCCAGGTGTGTCCCCAGGTGTCCCCAGGTGTCCCCAGGTGTGTCCCTTACCGGCAGGGGGTCGATGTAGAGGATGACGAAGTGCAGGGACATGGACAGACAGATGGAGCCCATCAGCCAGATGTTGACCCACGGCGGCATCCTGGCCAGCGATTGGTTCTCCGAGAGGCTGGGGACAGTGACACAGGTGACACAGGTGACACAGGGGACACAGGTGACACAGGTGACACAGGTGACACAGGTGACCACAGTGACACAGGTGACAATGGTGACCACAGTGACACAGGTGACACAGGTGACACAGGTGACACAGGTGACACAGGTGACACGGGTGACAATGACACAGGTGACACAGGTGACAGAGGTGACACAGGTGACGCAGGTGACACAGGTGACACAGGTGACACAGGTGACAGGTGACAATGATCCAGATGACAATGGTGACCACAGTGACAATGACACAGGTGACACAGGTGACCTCACCTGTTGAGGATGTCACACGTCTCCATGGTGACCATAATGACCACAACCACCACAATGACAATGACCCAGGTGACACAGGTGACCACAGTGACACAGGTGACAATGGTGACCACAGTGACACAGGTGACACAGGTGACACAGGTGACACGGGTGACACGGGTGACACAGGTGACAGTGACACAGGTGACACAGGTGACACAGGTGACACAGGTGACACACACAGGTGACACAGGTGACAATGACCACGCCCCTCACCTGTTGAGGGCGTTGCACATCTCGATGGTGACCAGCACGGACAGCGCCATGGTGACCACAGTGACACAGGTGACAATGACACAGGTGACACAGGTGACACAGGTGACACAGGTGACACAGGTGACACAGGTGACACAGGTGACACAGGTGACAGTGACACAGGTGACACAGGTGACAATGACACAGGTGACACAGGTGACACAGGTGACACAGGTGACAGTGACACAGGTGACACAGGTGACACGGGTGACACAGGTGACACAGGTGACAATGACACAGGTGACACAGGTGACACAGGTGACACAGGTGACAGTGACACAGGTGACACAGGTGACACGGGTGACACAGGTGACACAGGTGACACAGGTGACACAGGTGACACAGGTGCCAATGACACAGGTGACACAGGTGACACAGGTGACACAGGTGACAATGGTGACCTCACCTGTTGAGGATGTCACACATCTCCATGGTGACCATAATGACCACAGCCACCACAATGACAATGACACAGGTGACACAGGTGACAGTGACACAGGTGACACAGGTGACAATGACACAGGTGACACAGGTGACACAGGTGACAATGGAGACAATGACACAGATGACACAGGTGACACAGGTGACACAGGTGACACAGGTGACGCAGGTGACACAGGTGACACGGGTGACACAGGTGACACAGGTGACACGGGTGACACAGGTGACACAGGTGACACAGGTGACAATGGAGACAATGACACAGGTGACACAGGTGACACAGGTGACACAGGTGACACGGGTGACAGTGACACAGGTGACACAGGTGACAATGACACAGGTGACACAGGTGACACAGGTGACACGGGTGACACAGGTGACACGGGTGACAATGACACAGGTGACACAGGTGACACAGGTGACACAGGTGACACAGGTGACAATGACCCAGGTGACACGGGTGACACAGGTGACAATGACACAGGTGACACAGGTGACACACACAGGTGACACAGGTGACCTCACCTGTTGAGGGCGTTGCACATCTCGATGGTGACCAGCACGGACAGCGCCATGGTGACCACAGTGACGCAGGTGACAATGACACAGGTGACACAGGTGGCACAGGTGACACAGGTGACACAGGTGACAATGACACAGGTGACACAGGTGACACAGGTGACACACACAGGTGACACAGGTGACACAGGTGACACAGGTGACACAGGTGACTCACCTGTTGAGGGCGTTGCACATCTCGATGGTGACCAGCACGGACAGCGCCATGGTGACCACAGTGACACAGGTGACACAGGTGACAATGACACAGGTGACAATGACACAGGTGATACGGGGTGACACAGGTGACACAGGTGACACACACAGGTGACACAGGTGACTCACCTGTTGAGGGCGTTGCACATCTCGATGGTGACCAGCACGGACAGCGCCATGGTGACCACAGTGACACAGGTGACAGTGACACAGGTGACGCAGGTGACACAGGTGACACAGGTGACACAGGTGACACAGGTCACACAGGTGACACAGGTGACAATGACACAGGTGACACAGGTGACACAGGTGACACAGGTGACACAGGTGACACACACAGGTGACACAGGTGACTCACCTGTTGAGGGCGTTGCACATCTCGATGGTGACCAGCACGGACAGCGCCATGGTGACCACAGTGACACAGGTGACAGTGACACAGGTGACACAGGTGACACAGGTGACACAGGTGACACAGGTGACTCACCTGTTGAGGGCGTTGCACATCTCGATGGTGACCAGCACGGACAGCGCCATGGTGACCACAGTGACACAGGTGACAGTGACACAGGTGACACAGGTGACACAGGTGACAGTGACACAGGTGACACAGGTGACACAGGTGACGCAGGTGACACAGGTGACACAGGTGACACAGGTGACACAGGTGACCCAGGTGACACACCTGTTGAGGGCGTTGCACATCTCGATGGTGACCAGCACGGACAGCGCCATGGTGACCACAGTGACACAGGTGACACACACAGGTGACACACACAGGTGACACAGGTGACACAGGTGACACAGGTGACACAGGTGACACAGGTGACACAGGTGACAATGACCACGCCCCTCACCTGTTGAGGGCGTTGCACATCTCGATGGTGACCAGCACGGACAGCGCCATGGTGACCACAGTGACACAGGTGACAATGACACAGGTGACACAGGTGACACAGGTGACACAGGTGACACAGGTGACACAGGTGACAGTGACACAGGTGACACAGGTGACAATGACACAGGTGACACAGGTGACACAAGTGACAATGGTGACAATGGTGACAATGACACAGGTGACACAGGTGACACAGGTGACACAGGTGACAATGACACAGGTGACACAGGTGACACAGGTGACACAGGTGACACAGGTGACTCACCTGTTGAGGGCGTTGCACATCTCGATGGTGACCAGCACGGACAGCGCCATGGTCATGGGCACCGGTGACTCGAAGATGTCACAGTCCAACCCCTCGAAGTCCACGTTGTGCTCCGAGCACTGCATGAAATGGGTCTGGGGACAGGGGACACGCCGACGTCACCGCGGGGACGTCGGGGGACGTCGGGGGACGTCGGCGGACAGCCAGGAGACATCGGGGGACACCCTGGGGACATCCTGGGGACACTTGGGGACACCTGGAGACAGCCAGAGGACATCTGGGGACATCTGGGGACATCCTGAGGTGACCTCAGAGAGACCCAGGGACACCTTGGGGACATCTGGGGACATCTGGGGACATCCTGGGGACATCCTGGGGACAGCTGTGTCACCATGGGGACACTTGGGGACATCTGGGGATACCTGGGGACATCTCGGGGACATCTGGGGACAGCCAGGGGACGTCAGGGGACATCCTGGGGACATCCTGGGGACATCCTGGGGACATGCTGGGGACAGCTGTGTCACCATGGGGACACTTGGGGACATCTGGGGACATCTTGGGGACACCCAGGGACACCCAGGGACATTCTGGGGACATCCTGAGGTGACCTCAGAGAGACCCAGGGACACCTTGGGGACATCTGGGGACACCCAGGGGACATCTGGGGACATCCTGGGGACATCCTGGGGACATCCTGGGGACAGCTGTGTCACCATGGGGACATCTGAGGACATCTGGGGACATCTGGGGACATCTGGGGACAGCCAGGGGACAGCCAGGGGACACGGCAGGGACATTCTGGGGACATCCTGAGGTGACCTCAGAGAGACCCAGGGACACCTTGGGGACATCTGGGGACACCCGGGGACATCTGGGGACAGCTGGGGACATCCTGGGGACAGCTGTGTCACTGCGGGGACATCGGGGGACATCAGGGGGCACTCAGGGGACATCGGGGGACAGCCAGGGACATCTGGGGACATCTGGGGGACATCTGGGGACACCTGGGGACAGCCAGGGGACATCCTGGGGACATCCTGGGGACATCTCGGGGACATCTGGGGACATCCTGAGGTGACCTCAGGGAGACCTGGGTCACTGTGGGGACACCTTGGGGACATCTGGGGACACTTGGGGACATCTAGGGACATCTAGGGACATCCTGGGGACACTCAGGGGACATCTTGGGGACACCTTGGGAACACTCCAGGGTCACCTTGGCTTGGGGTCACCTTGAGGACACCTTGAGGACACCTCGAGGACACCTGAGGACACTTTGGGGACACTTGGGGACAACCTGGGGACACTCAGGGGACATCTTGGGGACACTTCAGGGACACCCCAGGGTCACCTTGGCTTGGGGTCACCTTTAGGACACCTCGAGGACGCCTCGAGGACACCTGAGGACACCTGGGGACACTTTGGGGACACCTTGGGGACATTTTGGAACACCTCGAGGACACTTGGGGACACTTTGGGACACCTTGGGGACACTTTGGGACACCTTGGGGACACTTTGAGACACCTTGGGGACATCTCAAGGACACCTCAGGGACACCTTGAGGACACCTCAGGACCACCTCATCTCGGGGACACCTTGGGACACCTCGAGGACACCTGAGGACACCTGGGGACACCTTGGGGACACTTTGGGGACACTTTGGGGACACTCGGGGACACTCCAGGGACTCACCAGCTGGTGGTAGCTGACGTTGGGCCCGTCCTCGGCGAAGAGGAACCACCAGGCGGCCGCGCCCACCGTGGCGGCCCCGACGTAACCTGGGGGGTGACAAACAGGGGACACTTGGGGACAACCCGGGGACAACCCGGGGACACCTTGGGGACACCCTGGGGACACCTTGGGGACAACCTGGGGACAACCTGAGGGGTCTCCAGGTCATTTGGGGCTTCTCCAGGTGGGTTTTTGGGGTTTTTTTTGAGGTTCTCCAGGTGACCTCAAGAGGTTCCTCAAGGAACCTTCTCCATGACGGTCACAAGGTGACATTTTTTGGGGTCTTCAGGTGGTTTTTTGGGGTCTCCAGATGTTTTTTGGAGTCTCCAGATGTTTTTTGGTATCTCCAGACGTTTTTTTGGGGTCTCCTCACATCCTTCTGTGAAGTTCTCCAGGTGACCCCAAGAGGTTCCTCAAGGAACCTTCTCCAGGAGGGTCCCAAGGTGACATTTTTTGGGGTCTTCAGGTGGTTTTTTGGGGTCTCCAGATGTTTTTTGGGGTCTCCAGATGTTTTTTGGTATCTCCAGGTGGTCTTTTGGGGTCTCCTCACATTCTCCCATGAAGTTCTCCAGGTGACCTCAAGAGGTTCCTCAAGGAACCTTCTCCAGGAGGGTCCCAAGGTGACATTTTTTGGGGTCTTCAGGTGGTTTTTTGGGGTCTCCAGATGTTTTTTGGGGTCTCCAGATGGTTTTTGGGGTCTCCAGGTGCTTTTTTTGGGGTCTCCTCACATCCTTCCATGAGGTTCTCCAGGTGACCTCAAGAGGTTCCTCAAGGAACCTTCTCCAGGAGGGTCCCAAGGTGACATTTTTTGGGGTCTTCAGGTGGTTTTTTGGTATCTCCAGGTGGTTTTTTGGTATCTCCAGGTGCTTTTTTGAAGTTCTCCAGGTGACCCCAAGAGGTTCCTCAAGGAACCTTCTCCAGGAAGGTCTCCAGGTGACATTTTTTGGACCCCCAGGTGGTTTTTTGGTGTCTCCAGGTCCTCTTTTGGCATCTCAAGGTGGGTTTTCAGCACCCTCACAATCTCCCATGAAGTTCTCCAGGTGACCCCAAGAGGTTCCTCGAGGAACCTCCTCCACAAAACCCTTCAGGTGACTTTTTTTTGATCTCCAGATGGTTTTTTGGTGTCTCCAGGTGCTTCTTTGGTCTCTTCAGGTGGTCTTTTAATGCCCTCACATCCTTCCATGAAGTTCTCCAGGTGACCTCAAGAGGTTCCTCAAGGAACCTTCTCCAGGATGGTCCCAAGGTGACATTTTTTGGGGTCTTCAGGTGGTTTTTTGGGGTCTCCAGATGTTTTTTGGCATCTCCAGATGTTTTTTTGGGGTCTCCTCACATCCTCCCATGAGGTTCTCCAGGTGACCTCAAGAGGTTCCTCAAGGAACCTTCTCCAGGATGGTCCCAAGGTGACATTTTTTGGGGTCTTCAGGTGGTTTTTTGGGGTCTCCAGATGTTTTTTGGCATCTCCAGATGTTTTTTTGGGGTCTCCTCACATCCTCCCAT
This sequence comes from Sylvia borin, assembly GCA_014839755.1. Lineage (NCBI taxonomy): Eukaryota > Metazoa > Chordata > Aves > Passeriformes > Sylviidae > Sylvia > Sylvia borin. The sequence continues at coordinate 75,092 of JACEWE010000103.1, forward strand.
GAGGTTCTCCAGGTGACCTCAAGAGGTTCCTCAAGGAACCTTCTCCACGAGGGTCTTCAGCTAAATTTTTTAGGATCTCCAGGTGGTTTTTTGGTGTCTCCAGATAGTTTTTGGTATCTCCAGGTGGTTTTTTGGTGTCTCCAGGTGACTCCAAGAGGTTCCTCAAGGAACCTCCTCCACAAAACCCTTCAGGTGACTTTTTTAGGATCTCCAGGTGCTTTTTTGGTGTCTCCGGGTGGTTTTTGATATCTCCAGGTGGTTTTTTGGGGTCTCCTCCCATCCTTCCATGAAGTTCTCCAGGTGACCCCAAGAGGTTCCTCAAGGAACCTTCTCCACAAAACCCTTCAGGTGACTTTTTTAGGATCTCCAGATGGTTTTTTGGTGTCTCCAGGTGCTTCTTTGGTCTCTTCAGGTGGTCTTTTAATGCCCTCACATCCTTCCATGAAGTTCTCCAGGTGACCCCAAAAGGTTCCTCAAGGAACCTCCTCCACAAAACCCCTCAGGTGACTTTTCTTTGACCTCCAGATGTTTTTTTGGTGTCTCCAGGTGCTTCTTTGGTCTCTCCAGGTGCTTTTTTGGTGGTCTGCCGTTCCCCCATGAGGTTCTCCAGGTGACCTCAAGAGGTTCCTCAAGGAACCTCCTCCACAAAACCCCTCAGGTGACTTTTTTTGGACCTCCAGATGTTTTTTTGGTGTCTCCCACCCCACCCCAGCACCCCGAGGTCCACCCTCACCTCCGATGGCCAGGTATCTGAATAAGAGCCACCCGGAGATGAGTGGCTCCACCCCACCAGGTTCCTCAAGGAACCTCCTCCGTGATGGTCACAAGGTGACTTTTTTGGGGATCTCCAGGTGGTTTTTTGGTGTCTCCAGGTGCTTTTTTGAGGTTCTCCAGGTGGTTTTTTGGTACCCTCACATTCTCCCATGAAGTTCTCCAGGTGACCTCAAGAGGTTCCTCAAGGAACCTCCTCCACAAAACCCTTCAGGTGACTTTTTTTGGATCTCCAGATGCTTTTTTGGGGTCTCCAGATGTTTTTTGGTATCTCCAGGTGCTTTTTTTGGGTCTCCTCACATCCTTCCATGAGGTTCTCCAGGTGACCCCAAGAGGTTCCTCGAGGAACCTCCTCCACAAAACCCCTCAGGTGACTTTTTTTGGATCTCCAGGTGGTTTTTTGGTGTCTCCAGGTGACCTCAAGAGGTTCCTCAAGGAACCTCCTCCACAAAACCCCTCAGGTGACTTTTTTTGGACCTCCAGATGTTTTTTTGGTGTCTCCCACCCCACCCCAGCAGCCCGAGGTCCACGCTCACCTCCGATGGCCAGGTATCTGAAGAAGAGCCACCCGGAGATGAGCGGCTCCACCCCACCAGGTTCCTCAAGGAACCTCCTCCACAAAACCCCTCAGGTGACTTTTTTAGGATCTCCAGGTGCTTTTTTGGTGTCTCCAGGTCCTCTTTTGGCATCTCAAGGTGGGTTTTCAGCACCCTCACAATCTCCCATGAAGTTCTCCAGGTGACCCCAAGAGGTTCCTCAAGGAACCTTCTCAGGAGGGTCCCAAGGTGACATTTTTGGGGTCTTCAGGTGCTTCTTTGGTCTCTCCAGGTGGTCTTTTAATGCCCTCACATCCTTCCATGAAGTTCTCCAGGTGACCCCAAGAGGTTCCTCAAGGAACCTCCTCCACAAAACCCTTCAGGTGACTTTTTTTGGATCTCCAGGTGCTTTTTTGGTGTCTCCGGGTGGTTTTTGGTATCTCCAGGTGCTTTTTTGGGGTCTCCTCACATCCTTCCATGAGGTTCTCCAGGTGACCCCAAGAGGTTCCTCAAGGAACCTCCTCCACAAAACCCCTCAGGTGACTTTTTTTGGATCTCCAGATGGTTTTTTGGTGTCTCCAGGTGCTTCTTCGATATCTCAGGTGGGTTTTTGGTCTCTCCAGGTGCTTTTTTGAGGTTCTCCAGGTGACCCCAAGAGGTTCCTCAAGGAACCTTCTCCAGGAAGGTCTCCAGGTGACTTTTTTTTGACCTCCAGGTGGTTTTTTGGTGTCTCCCACCCCACCCCACCCCACCCCAGCAGCCCGAGGTCCACGCTCACCTCCGATGGCCAGGTATCTGAAGAAGAGCCACCCGGAGATGAGCGGCTCCTTGGGGCTGCGCGGCGGCTTGTCCATGATGTCCAGGTCGGGCGGGTTGAAGCCCAGGGCGGTGGCCGGGAGACCGTCGGTCACCAGATTGACCCAGAGCAGCTGAACCGGGATCAGCGCCTCCGGGAGGCCCAGGGCGGCCGTCAGGAAAATGCTGCGGGAGGGAGAGGGGGCAAATGGGAGAGACTGGGTTATACTGGGATAAACTGGGACAAACTGGGAGGGACTGGGGTGGACTGGGGTAAACTGGGACAAACTGGGAGGGACCGGGGTCAACTGGGGTAAACTGAGATGGACTGGGACAAACTGGGATAAACTGGGATGGACTGGGTTAAACTGGGATGGACTGGGATGGACTGGGAGGGACTGGGATGGACTGGGATGAACTGGGAGGGACTGGGATGGACTGGGATGAACTGGGAGGGACTGGGATGGACTGGGATAAACTGGGACGGACTGGGAGGGACTGGGAGGGACCAGGGTCAACTGGGATGGACTGGGATGGACTGGGATAAACTGGGAGGGAACTGGGATGGGATTTGGACCAGTTGGGATGGACTGGGATGGGATTGGGATGGACTGGGTTATACTGGGATAAACTGGGACAAACTGGGAGGGACTGGGACAAACTGGGACAAACTGGGACAAACTGGGAGGGACTGGGGCAAACTGGGATGGACTGGGTTATACTGGGATGGACTGGGGTCAACTGGGGTCAACTGGGGTCAACTGGGGTAAACTGGGGTAAACTGGGAGGGACTGGGATAAACTGGGATAAACTGGGGTAAACTGGGACAAACTGGGATAAACTGGGGTCAACTGGGGTCAACTGGGATGGACTGGGATGGAACTGGGACGGACTGGGACAAACTGGGAGGGACTGGGACAAACTGGGATGGACTGGGAGGGACTGGGATGGGATTTGGTTATACTGGGATGGACTGGGACAAACTGGGAGGGAACTGGGATGGGATTTGGACCAGTTGGGATGGACTGGGATGGGATTGGGATGGACTGGGTTATACTGGGATAAACTGGGACAAACTGGGAGGGACTGGGGTAAACTGGGGTCAACTGGGGTCAACTGGGGTCAACTGGGGTAAACTGGGGTAAACTGGGAGGGACTGGGATAAACTGGGATAAACTGGGGTAAACTGCGATAAACTGGGACAAACTGGGATGGACTGGGAGGAACTGGGGTGGACTGGGGTCAACTGGGGTCAACTGGGATGGGACTGGGACAAACTGGGATAAACTGGGATGGACCAGGGTCAACTGGGGTCAACTGGGACAAACTGGGACAAACTGGGACAAATCGGGGTCAACTGGGATAAACTGGGATAAACTGGGATAGACTGGGACAAACTGGGACAAACTGGGATAAACTGGGATGGACTGGGGTCAACTGGGATGGACTGGGATAAACGGGGATAAACTGGGATAAACTGGGGTCAACTGGGGTAAACTGGGACAAACTGGGATAAACTGGGAGGGGATTGAGATAGACTGGGAGGGACTGGGATGGACTGGGGTCAACTGGGGTCAACTGGAATGGACTGGGGTGGACTGGGAGGGACCAGGGTCAGCTGGGAGAGACTGGGACAAACTGGGACAAACTGGGACAAACTGGGACAAACTGGGATGGACTGGGAGGGACTGGGATAAACTGGGATGGACTGGGATAAACTGGGGTAAACTGGGATAAACTGGGATAAACTGGGATGGACTGGGAGGGACCAGGGTCAACTGGGACAAACTGGGAGGGACTGGGGTAAACTGGGATGAACTGGGATAAACTGGGACAAACTGGGACAAACTGGGAGGGACTGGGAGGGACCGGGGTCAACTGGGGTTAACTGGGGTAAACTGGGATAAACTGGGATAAACTGGGATGGACTGGGGTGGACTGGGGTCAACTGGGACAAACTGGGAGGGAACTGGGATAAACTGGGATAAACTGGGATGGACTGGGAGAGACTGGGATGGGATTTGGACCAGTTTGGGGAGACTGGGATGGACTGGGTTATACTGGGATAAACTGGGGTCAACTGGGACAAACTGGGACAAACTGGGATAAACTGGGGTAAACTGGGACGGACTGGGAGGGACTGGGATAAACTGGGGTAAACTGGGGTCAACTGGGATGAACTGGGATAAACTGGGATAAACTGGGAGGGGATTGGGACAAACTGGGGTCAACTGGGACAAACTGGGGTAAACTGGGACAAACTGGGAGGGATCGGGGTCAACTGGGGTAAACTGGGGTAAACTGGGATAAACTGGGATAAACTGGGAGGGACTGGGATGGACTGGGATGGGACTGGGGTCAACTGGGGTCAACTGGGATAAACTGGGACAAACTGGGATAAACTGGGATGGACTGGGAGGGACTGGGATGGACTGGGGTCAACTGGGGTCAACTGAGGTCAACTGGGGTAAACTGGGATAAACTGGGACAAACTGGGAGGGACTGGGATAAACTGGGACTGGGATAAACTGGGAGGGGATTGGGAGGGACTGGGGTAAACTGGGGTCAACTGGGACAAACTGGGGTAAACTGGGATGGACTGGGATAAACTGGGACAAACTGGGATGGACTGGGAGGGACTGGGATGGACAGGGAGGGACTGGGATAAACTGGGATGGACTGGGATAAACTGGGGTAAACTGGGGTAAACTGGGATGGACTGGGATGGACTGGGAGGGACTGGGATAAACTGGGATGGACCGGGGTGAACTGGGGTGAACTGGGGTAAACTGGGATGGAACTGGGAGGGACTGGGAGGGACCGGGGTCAACTGGGGTCAACTGGGACAAACTGGGGTCAACTGGGACAAACTGGGATAAACTGGGATAAACTGGGAGGGAACTGGGAGGGGATTTGGACCAGTTTGGGGAGACTGGGATGGACTGGGTTATACTGGGTTAAACTGGGGTCAACTGGGACAAACTGGGACAAACTGGGAGGGACTGGGATGGACTGGGATGGAACTGGGAGGGACTGGGGTCAACTGGGGTCAACTGGGATGGACTGGGATAAACTGGGATGGACTGGGATGGACTGGGAGGGACTGGAACAGGAATGGAACAAACTGGGATAAACTGGGCTGAACTGGTCCCAAACTGGTCCCAAACTGGTCCAAATCGGTCCTGAACCAGTCCCAAACTGGTCCCAAACTGGTCCCAAACCAGTCCCAAACTGGTCCAAACTGGTCCCAAGTCCCCAAACCAGTCCCAAACCAGTCCCAAACTGGTCCAAACCAGTCCCAAACCGGTCCCAACCGGTCCCATCCGGCGCCTCACCAGACCACCTCGCCCACGTTGGAGGAGATGAGGTAGCGGATGAACTGTTTCATGTTGTTGTAGATGGCCCTGCCCTCCTCCACCGCCGCCACGATGGTGGAGAAGTTGTCGTCGGCCAGGACCATCTCCGACGCCGTCTTGGCCACAGCCGTGCCCGAGCCCATGGCGATGCCGATCTCGGCCTTCTTCAGCGCCGGCGCGTCGTTGACGCCGTCGCCCGTCTGGGGAGGGGGACGCCGGGAAGTGTTGGGTTGGTGGTGGGACCCCAAAACTACGTTAAAAGTTGGTGGTGGAACCTCAAAACTACGTTAGAGCATCAAAAACGTGGTTGGGTTGGTGGTGGAACCCCAAAACTACGTCAAAAGTTGGTGGTGGGACCTCAAAAACCATGTTAGAACATCTAATATGGCGTCTGGTTGGTGGTGGAACCTCAAAACCCACGTTAGAACATCTAAAATGGCGTCCGGTTGGTGGTGGGACTCCAAAACTACGTTAAAAGTTGGTGGTGGAACCTCAAAACTACGTTAGAACATCAAAAACGTGGTTGGGTTGGTGGTGGGACCCCAAAAACCACATAAGAACATCTAAAATGGCGTCTGGTTGATGGTGGGACCCCAAAACTACGTTAAAAGTTGGTGGTGGGACCTCAAAAACCACATTAGAACATCTAAAATGGCGTCTGGTTGGTGATGGGACTCCAAAACTACGTTAAAAGTTGGTGGTGGGACCCCAAAACTACGTTAGAACGTCTAAAATGGCGTCCGGTTGGTGGTGGGACCCCAAAACTACGTTAGAACATCTAAAATGGCGTCTGGTTGGTGGTGGGACCTCAAAAACCACATTAGAACATCTAAAATGGCGTCCGGTTGGTGGTGGGACCCCAAAAACCACGTCGGGTTCATGAGGAACATCAAAAACGTGGTTGGGTTGGTGGTGGGACCCCAAAACTACGTTAAAAGTTGGTGGTGGGACCTCAAAAACCACGTTAGAACATCTAAAATGGCGTCCAGTTGGTGGTGGAACCTCAAAACTACGTTAGAAGTTGGTGGTGGGACCCCAAAACTACGTTAGAACATCTAAAATGGCGTCTGGTTGGTGGTGGGACCCCAAAACTACGTTAGAAGTTGGTGGTGGGACCTCAAAAACCACGTTAGAACATCTAAAATGGCGCCCGGTTGGTGGTGGAACCTCAAAAACCACGTTAGAACATCTAAAATGGCGTCCGGTTGGTGGTGGGACCTCAAAACTACGTTAGAACATCTAAAATGGCGTCCGGTTGATGGTGGGACCCCAAAACTACGTTAGAAGTTGGTGGTGGGACCTCAAAACCCACATTAGAACATCTAAAATGGCGTCCGGTTGGTGGTGGGACCCCAAAAACCACGTCGGGTTCATGAGGAGCATCAAAAACGTGGTTGGGTTGGTGGTGGGACCCCAAAAACCACGTTAGAACATCTAAAATGGCGTCTGGTTGGTGGTGGGACCTCAAAACTACATTAGAAGTTGGTGGTGGGACTCCAAACCCCACGTTAGAACATCTAAAATGGCGTCTGGTTGGTGGTGGGACCCCAAAACTACGTTAAAAGTTGGTGGTGGGACCTCAAAACTACGTTAGAGCATCAAAAACGTGGTTGGGTTGGTGGTGGGACCCCAAAAACCACGTTAGAACGTCTAAAATGGCGTCTGGTTGATGGTGGGACCTCAAAAACCACGTTAGAACATCTAAAATGGCGTCCGGTTGGTGGTGGAACCTCAAAACTACGTTAAAAGTTGGTGGTGGGACCTCAAAACTACGTTAGAACATCTAAAATGGCGTCTGGTTGGTGGTGGGACCCCAAAAACCACGTTAGAACATCTAAAATGGCGTCTGGTTGGTGGTGGACCTCCAAAATGATGTCCACCGAGAACTTCTGACCTCAAACCCTCATAAACCCATGGTGGACCTCCAAAATGACGTCTATCAAGAACCTTTGGGTTTTAAACCCTCATAACTCCATGGTGGACCTCCAAAATGACGTCTATCAAGAACTTCTGATCTCAAATCCCTATAACTCCATGGTGGACCTCCAAAACCATGTCCATCAAGAACTTCCTGACCCTAAACCCCCATAACTCCATGGTGGACCTCCAAAATGACGTCCATCAAGACTTTTTTGATCTTAAACCCTCATAACTCTGTGGTGGACCTCCAAAACCACCTCAACTAAGAACTTATGACCCCAAAACCCCATAACTCCGTGGTGGAACTCCAAAACCACCTCAATGAATCACAAATCACCACCAAACCCCCATAACTCCATGGTGGACCTCCAAAACCACCTCAACTAAGAACTTTCTAATCTTAAACCCCCATAACTCCATGGTAGACCTCCAAAATGATGTCTACCAAGAACTTCTGACCTCAAATCCCTATAACTCCATGGTGGACGTCCAAAACCACCTCAACCAAGAACTTTTTGATCTTAAACCCTCTCAAATCCATGGTGGACCTCCAAAACCACGTCCACCAAGAACTTCCCGACCCCAAACCCTCATAAATCCATGGTGGAACTCCAAAACCACCTCAACCAAGAACTTTTTTATCTTAAACCCTCATAACTCCATGGTGGACCTCCAAAATGACGTCCACCAAGAACTTCCCGACCTCAATCCCCCATAACTCCATGGTGGACCTCCAGAATGACGTCTATCAAGAACTTCTGACCTCAAATCCCTATAACTCCATGGTGGACCTCCAAAACCACATCCACCACAAACTTCCCGACCCCAAACCCTCATAAACCCATGGTGGACCTCCAAAACCACGTCCATCAAGAACCTTTGGGTTTTAAACCCTCATAAACCCATGGTGGACCTCCAAAATGACATCCATCAAGACTTTTTTGATCTTAAACCCCCATAACTCAGTGGTGGACCTCCAAAACCACCTCAACTAAGAACTTCTGACCCCAAACCCTCATAAACCCATGGTGGACCTCCAAAACCACGTCAATCAATCACAAATCACCACCAAACCCCCATAACTCCATGGTGGACCTCCAAAACCACGTCCACCAAGAACTTTCTGATCTTAAACCCTCTCAAATCCGTGGTGGACCTCCAAAATGACGTCACCCAAGAACTTCTGACCTCAATCCCCCATAAACCCATGGTGGACCTCCAAAATGACGTCCATCAAGAACCTTTGGGTTTTAAACCCTCATAACTCCATGGTGGACCTCCAAAATGACGTCCAGTAAGAACCTTTGGGTTTTAAACCCTCATAACTCCATGGTGGACCTCCAAAACCACCTCAACCAAGAACTTTTTCATCTTAAACCCCCATAAACCCATGGTGGACTTTCAAAATGATGTCCACCAAGAACTTCCTGACCTCAAACCCTCTCTAACCCATGGTGGACCTCCAAAACCACCTCAATCAATCACAAATCACCACCAAACCCCCATAACTCCATGGTGGACCTCCAAAACGACGTCCACCAATCAAGAACTTCCTCCTCACCATGGCGGTGATCTCGTCGAAGGACTGCAGGAACTCCACGATCTTGGACTTGTGGGTGGACCCCCAAAAACCACAACCACCAAGAACTTCCCGACCCCAAACCCTCTCAAATCCATGGTGGACCTCCAAAATGACGTCTATCAAGAACTTCTGACCTCAAATCCCTATAACTCCATGGTGGACCTCCAAAACCACATCCATCAAGAACCTTTGGGTTTTAAACCCCCATAACTCCATGGTGGACCTCCAAAACCATGTCCATCAAGAACTTCCTGACCCTAAACCCCCGTAACTCAGTGGTGGACCTCCAAAACCACCTCAACTAAGAACTTATGACCCCAAAACCCCATAACTTCATGGTGGACCTCCAAAACCACCTCAACCAAGAACTTTTTGATCTTAAACCCCCATAACTCCGTGGTGGACCTCCAAAACCACCTCAACCAAGAACTTTTTGATCTTAAACCCCCATAACTCCATGGTGGACCTCCAAAATGACGTCTATCAAGAACTTCTGACCTCAAATCCCTATAACTCCATGGTGGACCTCCAAAACCACATCCACCACAAACTTCCCGACCCCAATCCCCCATAACTCCATGGTGGACCTCCAAAACCACGTCCACCAAGAACTTTTTCATCTTAAACCCTCTCAAATCCATGGTGGACCTCCAAAATTACATCTATCAAGAACTTCTGACCTCAATCCCCCATAAACCCATGGTGGACCTCCAAAACCACATCCACCAAGAACTTCTGACCTCAAATCCCCATAACTCCATGGTGGACCTCCAAAACCACCTCAACTAAGAACTTATGACCCCAAACCCTCATAAACCCATGGTGGACCTCCAAAACCACGTCCACCAAGAACTTCCCGACCCCAAACCCTCATAAATCCATGGTGGACCTCCAAAACCACGTCCACCAAGAACTTCCCGACCTCAATCCCCCATAACTCCATGGTGGACCTCCAAAACCACGTCCCTCCCCCTCCTCACCATGGCGGTGATCTCGTCGAAGGACTGCAGGAACTCCACGATCTTGGACTTGTGGGTGGGCTCGACGCGGGCGAAGCAGCAGGCGCGGCGGCAGGCCTCGCGCTGCTCGGACAGCGGCAGGTCGTCGAACTCGCGGCCGGTGTAGGCGCGGCCCGTCACCTCCTCGTCCTCGCCGAAGATGCCGATGCGGCGGCAGATGGCGATGGCCGTCCCCTTGTTGTCCCCCGTGATCATGATGACGCGGATGCCGGCGTCGCGGCACAGGCGGATGGAGCCCATCACCTCCTTGCGGGGAGGGTCCAGCATGCCCACGCAGCCCACGAAGGTCAGGTCCGTCTGCGGTGGGGTGGGGAGGAGGAGGTTGGAGGAGGTCCGTGGACGGTGGAGGACACCAAAAAAAATGAGGTGGGGTTTTGAGGTGGTGGGATGGGAAAAAAAAAATGGAGAATTTGGGGGGTTTTTTTGGAGGAGGAGCCCAAAAAATGGAGGTTTGGAGGTCATAGAAGACCAAAAATGTCCAAAAATTGGGTTTTGGAGGAGCAGGAACCCAAAAAATGGAGGTCTGGAGATCGCAGAGGACCAAGAATCCAAAAAAATGGAAGTTTGGAGATCCCACCACCCAAACCTGAGGTCCCACCACCCAAATCTGACCAAATTTGGGGTCCCACCACCCAAATCAAGGTCCCACCACCCAAACCTTCTCCCAACATCCCATAACCACGTCCCACCACCCAAATTTGAGGTCCCACCACCCAAACTGAGGTCCCACCACCCAAATCTGACCAAATTTGGGATCCCACCACCCAAACCTTCTCCCAACATCCCATAACCATGTCCCACCACCCAAATCTGACCAAATTTGGGGTCCTACCACCCAAATCTGAGGTCCCACCACCCAAACCAAGGTCCCACCACCCAAATCGAGGTCCCACCAATCCCATAACCATGTCTCACCACCCAAAAATGAGGTCCCACCACCCAAATCTGACCAAATTTGGGGTCCTACCACCCAAACCAAGGTCCCACCACCCAAACTGAGGACCCACCATCCCATAATCATGTCCCACCACCCAAATCTGACCAAATTTGGGGTCCCACCACCCAAATCAAGGTCCCACCACCCCATAACCATGTCCCACCACCCAAATTTGAGGTCCCACCACCCAAATCTGACCAAACCTTCTCCCACCACCCCATAACCACGTCCCACCACCCAAACCAAGGTTCTACCACCCAAATTTGGGGTCCCACCACCCAAACTAAGGTCCCACCACCCAAACTGAGGTCCCACCACCCAAATCTGACCAAATTTGGGGTCCCACCACCCAAACCTGAGGTCCCACCACCCAAATTTGACCAAAGCAAGGTCCCACCACCCAAACCAAGGTCCCATCACCCAAATCGAGGTCCCACCATCCCATAACCATGTCCCACCACCCAAATCAAGGTCCCACCACCCAAACCTTCTCCCACCACCCAAATTTGGGGTCCCACCACCCAAACTGAGGTCCCACCACCCAAACCTTCTCCCACCACCCAAACCAAGGTCCCATCACCCAAATCAAGGTCCCACCACCCAAATCTGACCAAACCTTCTCCCACCACCCCATAACCATGTCCCACCACCCAAACCTGAGGTCCCATCACCGAAATCTGAGGTCCCACCACCCAAATTTGAGGTCCCACCACCCAAACTGAGGTCCCACCACCCAAACCTGAGGTCCCACCACCCAAATTGAGGTCCCACCACCCAAACCTTCTCCCAGCACCCCATAACCATGTCCCACCACCAAAATTTGAGGTCCCACCACCCAAATTTGAGGTCCCACCACCCAAACTGAGGTCCCACCACCCAAACCTGAGGTCCCACCACTCAAACCTTCTCCCACCACCCAAATTGAGGTCCCACCACCCAAACCTGACCCAATCAAGGTCCCACCACCCAAATCAAGATCCCACCACCCAAATTTGAGGTCCCACCACCCAAATTGAGATCCCACCACCCAAACCAAGGTCCCACCACCCAAACCTGAGGTCCCACCACCCAAATCTGACCAAATTTGGGGTCCTACCACCCAAACCAAGATCCCACCACCCATAACCATGTCCCACCACCCAAACCTGAGGTCCCACCACCCAGATTTGAGGTCCCACCACCCCCAAACCCCCCCCACCCCAGGGTCAGAGGTCAGGTGTCACCCACCCACCTCGTACTCGGCGAACTTGGAGGAGTCCTCCAGGGCCATCTCCTCCTTCTTGGGGGGCGTGTCGCGGGTGGCCAGCGCCAGGCACCTCAGGGTGTCCCTGCCCGTGCCCCACTCCTTGATGACGCTCTGGATCTTCTCCTTGACGGCCGGCGTCAGCGGGACCCTCGTGGTGCCCACGCGCACGTAGTTACAGCGGTCGATGACGCCCTCGGGGGCACCCTGGGGTGGGCGTGGCGGGTGGGGGACACGGGTTGGAGGAGGTTTGGGGTGGTCATGGGGTGGTGGGACATGGGTTTGGAGAAGGTTTGAGGAGGTTGGAGGTGGTGGGACACGGGTTTGAGAAGGTTTGAGAAGGTTTGAGGAGGTTTGAGGAGGTTTGGGGTGGTCTTGGGATGGTTGGAGAAGGTTTGGGGTGGTTTGGGGTGGTGGGACACGGGTTGGAGGAGGTTGGAGGTGGTGGGACAGGAGTTTGAGAAGGTTTGGGGTGGTCATGGGGTGGTTTTGAGAAGGTCTGAGAAGGTTTGAGGAGGTTTGAGAAGGTTTTGAGAAGGTTTGAGAAGGTTTGAGAAGGTTTGAGGTGGTGGGACACGGGTTGGAGAAGGTTTGGAGAAGGTTTGAGGAAGTCTGAGAAGGTTTATGAAGGTCATGGGGTGGTGGGACACGAGTTTGAGAAGGTTTGAGAAGGTTTTGAGAAGGTTTGAGAAGGTTTGGGGTGGTGGGACAGGGGTTTGAGAAGGTCTGAGAAGGTTTATGGTGGTCATGGGGTGGTTTTGAGAAGGTTTGAGAAGGTTTGAGAAGGTTTGGAGAAGGTTTGAGGAGGTTTGGGGTGGTCTTGGGATGGTTTGAGAAGATTTGGGGTGGTGGGACACGGGTTGGAGGAGGTTGGAGGTGGTGGGACAGGAGTTTGAGGAGGTTTGGGGTGGTCATGGGGTGGTTTTGAGAAGGTTTTGAGAAGGTTTGAGAAGGTTTATGAAGGTCATGGGGTGGGTTTGAGAAGGTTTTAGGTGGTGGGACACGGGTTGGAGAAGGTTTGAGAAGGTTTATGGTGGTCATGGGGTGGTGGGACACGGGTTGGAGGAGGTTGGAGGTGGTCATGGGGTGGTTTTGAGAAGGTTTGAGGAGGTTTGGGGTGGTGGGACAGGGGTTGGAGAAGGTTTGGAGAAGGTTTGGGGTGGTGGGACATGAGTCTGAGAAGGTTTGAGGTGGTGGGACACGGGTTTGAGAAGGTTTGAGAAGGTTTTGAGAAGGTTTGAGAAGGTTTTGAGAAGGTTTGGAGAAGGTTTGAGGAGGTTTGAGAAGGTTTGGGGTGGTCATGGGGTGGGTTTGAGAAGGTCTGAGAAGGTCTGAGAAGGTCTGAGAAGGTTTGAGGAGGTTTGGAGTGGTCATGTGGTGGTGGGACACGGGTTGGAGAAGGTTTGGAGAAGGTTTGAGAAGGTTTGAGAAGGTTTGAGAAGGTTTGAGAAGGTTTGGGGTGGTCATGGGGTGGTGGGACACAGATGACACCCTTCAGGTGCCCCCAGGTGACCTCAGGTGACCCCAGGTGACCCTCAGGTGACCCCCAGGTGACCCCCAGGTGCCCCCAGGTGCCCCCAGGTGACCCCAGGTGCCCCCAGGTGACCCACCTTGACGAACATCTTGTTGCCCACGGCGGCGCGCGACGCCTTGGCCGGGGAGCAGAAGACCGACATGGACTTCCGGTCCCGGGAGAACTCCAGCGTGAACTCCTTCTTCATCAGCTGCTTGATCACCTGGACAGGTGGGGGACAGGTGAGGGACAGGTGACATCAGTGACACCTGGGACATCAGGGACACCTGGGACAGGTGACAACAGTGACACAGGGGACACCTGGGACAGGTGAGACAGGGACACAGGGGACACCACGGACAGGTGACAGGGACACAGGGACACAGGGGACACCAGGGACAGGTGACCTCCTTCTTCATCAGCTGCTTGATCACCTGGACAGGTGAGGGACAGGTGAGGGACAGGTGACACCTGGGACATCAGGGACACCTTGGACAGGTGAGACAGGGACAGAGGGGACATCAGGGACATGGACACCAGGGACAGGTGACATCAGTGACATCAGTGACACCTGGGACAGGTGAGGGACAGGTGACACCTGGGATAGGTGAGACAGGGACACAGGGGACACCTGGGACACCAGGGACAGGTGACCTCCTTCTTCATCAGCTGCTTGATCACCTGGACAGGTGACACCAGGGACAGGTGACACCTGGGACATCAGGGACACAGGTGACACCTGGGACAGGTGACAACAATGACACAGGGGACACCTGGGACACCAGGGACAGGTGACAGGGACACAGGTGACAACAGTGACACAGGGGACATCAGGGACATGGACAGCAGGGACAGGTGACATCAGTGACATCAGTGACACCTGGGACAGGTGACATCAGTGACACAGGGGACACAGGTGACACCTGGGACAGGTGAGACAGGGACAGAGGGGACATCAGGGACGTGGACACCAGGGACAGGTGAGACAGGGGACATCAGTGACACCTGGGACAGGTGAGGGACAGGTGACACCTGGGACAGGTGAGACAGTGACACAGGGGACACCTGGGACACCTTGGACAGGTGACAACAGTGACATCAGTGACACCTGGGACACCTGGGACAGGTGACATCAGTGACACAGGGGACAACAGTGACACAGGTGACACCTGAGACAGGTGAGACAGGGACACAGGGGACACCAGGGACAGGTGACCTCCTTCTTCATCAGCTGCTTGATCACCTGGACAGGTGAGGGACAGGTGAGACAGGTGACACCTGGGACACAGGTGACACCTGGGACAGGTGACACAGGGACACAGGGGACAACAGTGACATCAGTGACACCTGGGACAGGTGAGACAGGGACACAGGTGACACCAGGGACACAGGGGACAGGTGACATCAGTGACATCAGTGACACCTGGGACAGGTGACAACAGTGACACAGGGGACACCTGGGACACCTGGGACAGGTGAGACAGGGACACAGGTGACACCAGGGACACCAGGGACAGGTGACCTCCTTCTTCATCAGCTGGTTGATCACCTGCGGACAGGTGAGGGACAGGTGACACCTGGGACATCAGTGACACCTGGGACAGGTGACAACAGTGACACAGGGGACATCAGGGACATGGACACCAGGGACAGGTGACAACAGGGACAGGTGAGGGACAGGTGACACCTGGGACATCAGTGACACCTGGGACAGGTGAGGGACAGGTGACAACAGGGACAGGTGAGACAGGGACACAGGGGACAACAGTGACACCTGGGACAGGTGAGGGACAGGTGACACCTGGGACAGGTTGGAGGACACCAGGACACGGGGACAACGAGAGGAACCGAGGACAGGAGATGACAGATGACCCCAGAGGTGACCCAGGTGACCCAGGTGACACCTTAGACAGGTTGGAGGACACCAGGACATGGGGACAATGGGGACAACCAAGGACAGGAGATGACAGGTGACCCCAGCAGGTGGCCCAGGTGACCCAGGAGGTGACCCAGGAGGTGACCCAGGTGACCTCAGAGGTGACCCAGGTGATCTCAGAGGTGACCCAGGTGACCCAGGAGGTGACCCAGGTGACCCCAGAGGTGACCCAGGTGACCCAGGTGGTGACTCAGGTGACACCTTGGACAGGTTGGAGGACACCAGGACACGGGGACAACGAGAGGAACCGAGGACAGGAGATGACAGATGACCCAGCAGGTGACCCAGGTGACCCAGGTGACCCAGGTGACACCTTGGACAGGTTGGAGGACACCAGGACACGGGGACAACGGGGACAACCGAGGACAGGGTGACAATGGGAGGTGACCCAGGTGACCCAGGTGACCCAGGTGGTGACCCAGGTGACCCAGGAGGTGACCCAAGTGACACAGGTGGTGACCCAGGTGACACCTTGGACAGGTTGGGGGACACCAGGACACGGGGACAACGAGAGGAACCGAGGACAGGAGGTGACCCAGGTGACCCAGGTGACCCAGGTGACCCCAGAGGTGACCCCCAGGTGACCCAGGTGACCCCCAGGTGACCCCCAGGTGACACTCACGGCGTTGCAGGCGTTGGCCCTCTCCACCTTGGACAGGTTGCGGACGTCGGTGTTGAAGACGTTCATCTTCTCCACCAGGCAGGTCAGCGCCGTCTCCGTGGCCTCGCCCACCTTCTCGTAGACCCCTTTGGACTTTGGGGACATCACGGGGGTCACGGGTGACCACAGGTGACCACAGGTGACCACGGGTGACCACGGGTGGCCGCAGGGAGGGGACGGTCACCTCGTTGTAGTCCAGGGAGGAGTCGTTGCAGAGGGCGCAGATGGTGGCCAGTTCCACCAGGCCGTCGAACTGACCGGCCTTGACCGGACGGTCCTGCTTCAGCCTGGGGACAGCGGGGGGGTCATCGGGGTCACCGGGGTCACCGGGGTCATCAGGGTGGACATTGGGGTCAGGAGGACACTGGGGTCATCAGGGTCATTGGGGTCATGAGGTCATCGGGGTCATGGGGACATCAGGATGGACATTGGGGTCATTGTGGGACATTGTGGTCAGGAGGACATTGGGGTCATCAGGGTCATGGGGACATCAGGGTGGACATTGGGGTCATGGGGACATCAGGCTCATCGGGGTCATGGGGACATTGGGGTCATTGGGGTCATGGGGTCATCAGGGTGGACATTGGGGTCATGGGGTCATCGGGGTCATGGGGACATTGGGGTCATTGTGGTCATGGGGACATTGGGGTCATTGGGGTCATGGGGGTCATCAAGGTGGACATCAGGGTCATGGGGACATTGGGGACATTGTGGTCATGGAGGTCATGGGGACATCAAGGTGGACATAGAGGTCAGGAGGACATTGGGGTCATCAGGGTCATGGGGACATCAGGGTGGACATTGGGGTCAGGAGGACATTGGGGACACTGTGGTCATCAAGGTCATTGTGGGACATTGGGGTCATCAGGGTCATGGGGACATCAGGGTCATGGAGACATCAGGGTGGTCATTGGGGTCAGGAGGACACTGGGGTCATCGGGGTCACGGGGACATTGGGGACACTGTGGAGCAGATGGTGGCCAGTTCCACCAGGCCGTCGAACTGACCGGCCTTGACCGGACGGTCCTGCTTCAGCCTGGGGACAGCGGGGACATCGGGGTCATCGGGGTCATCGGGGTCATGGGGGTCATGGGGACATCAGGGTGGACATTGGGGTCATGGGGACATCAGGGACATCGGGGTCATTCTGGTCATTGTGGTCATGGAGGTCATGGGGACATCAAGGTGGACATTGAGGTCAGGAGGACATTGGGGTCATTGGGGTCATGGGGACTTTGGGGTCATCAGGGTCATGGGGACATTGGGGTCACCGGGGTCATGGGGGTCATGGGGACATCAGGGTCATGGGGACATCAGGGTCATGGGGTCATCAGGATGGACATTGGGGTCATGGGGACATCGGGGTCATGGGGACATTGGGGTCATTGTGGTCATGGGGGTCATGGGGACATCAGGATGGACATTGGGGTCATGGGGACATTGGGGTCATCAGGGTCATGGGGACATCAGGGTGGTCATTTGGGTCAGGAGGACATTGGGGACATTGGGGTTATTGGGGTCATGGGGTCATCGGGGTCATGGGGACATCAGGGTGGACATTTGGGGTCAGGAGGACACTGGGGTCATCGGGGTCATTGAGGTCATGGGGGTGGTCATGGGGGTCATCGGGGTCAGGAGGACATTGTGGACACTGTGGTCATCAAGGTCATTGTGGGACACTGGGGTCATCAGGGTCATGGGGACATCAGGGTGGACATCGGGGTCATGGGGTCATCAGGGTGGACATTGGGGTCATCAAGGTCACTGTGGGGACATTGGGGACCTCAGTGGCACATCAAAGGAGGTGACACCAGGGAACCTTTTTTCTGGGGACATCTGAGAAGGTTTTTTGGGGGGCTCTGGACACCTTGAGGTGACATCTGGGGGACACCTGGGGACCTCCAGGTGGCTTTTGAGGACCTTCGAGAAGGTCTCGAGAAGGTTTTGAGGACCTTCGAGAAGGTCTCGAGAAGGTTTTTGGCGACCTTCGAGGAGGTTTTTTGGGGTCTGGAGACCCCAAGGTGACATTTGAGGGACACCTGGGGACCTCCAGGTGGCTTTTGAGGACCTTCGAGAAGGTTTTTGGGGGGCTCTGGACACCTTGAGGTGACACCTGGGGGACACCTGGGGACCTCCAGGTGGCTTTTGAGGACCTTCGAGAAGGTCTCGAGAAGGTTTTGAGGACCTTTGAGAAGGTCTCGAGAAGGTTTTTGGGGACCTTTGAGAAGGTTTTGAGGACCTTCAAGGAGGTTTTTTGGGGTCTGGAGACCCCGAGGTGACATTTGAGGACCCCCGAGGTGACATTTGGGGACCTCAGGGTGACACTTGGGGACGTCCCCAACTCACACTTCTCCCTCGGGGGCGTAGGTGGAGCCGGTGATGGAGAACTCGTTGAGGGAGCAGACGTCGCCCTCCACCTTGTCCATGATGAACATCTGCGGGAGAACGGGGACATCTGGGGACATCTGGGGACATCTGGGGACATCTGGGGACCTTTGGGGACATCTGGGGACATTTGGGGACGTTTTGGGGACGGTTTGGGGACGGTTTGGGGTCTTCTTGGGAGGAATTTTGGGGTTTCCATGGAAATTTTGGGGTTTTGGGGTTTCTTGGAGGAATTTTGAGGTTCTCCATGGAAATTTTGGGGTCTTCAGGAGAAGTTTTGGGGTTCCTGATGAAATTTTTGAGGTTCCTGATGGAAATTTTGGGTCCTCCATAAAAATTTTGGAGTTCCCATGGAAATTTTGGAGTCTCCAGGAGAAATTTTGGGGTTCCTGATGAAATTTTTGAGGTTCCTGATGGAAATTTTGGGGTCTCCATGGAAATTTTGGGTTCTTCAGAAGGAATTTTGGGGTCTCCAGGAGAAATTTTGGGGTTTTTTGGAGGAATTTTGGGGTTTCCATGGAAATCTCGGTTTTTTCCTCATGGAAAATTCCAAGTTAATTATCGCTGATTATTTCCACGATTTCTAATTAATTACCGCTAATTAACGATCGTTAATTGTCCCCACCTTGCAGACGGACATCTGGTTGGTGGTCAGCGTCCCCGTCTTGTCCGAGCAGATGACCCATTTTATCACCACGATTTTTAATTATTGTTAATTATTGTTAATTATTGTTAATTATTTTTCCCATCCTGAGGGGGTCCCAATTTTTTCTCCCCCAGAAAAAAATTTTTTTCACGGAGAATTTTTATTTTTCCCATGGAAATTTGCGATTTTTCCCAACAAAAAAATTCAATTTTTTTCCCCGGAAAATTTCGATTTTTCTCACAAAAATTCCGATTTTTCTCAACGGAAAATTCCGATTTTTTTCTCAATGGAAAATTTTGATTTTTCTCGCGGAAAATTTCAATTTTTTTCCCCGGAAAATTCCGATTTTTCTAAATGGAAAATTTTTATTTTTCCCATGGAAAATTCCAATTTTTCTCAATGGAAAATTTCGATTTTTTCTCAAAGGAAAACTTTTATTTTTCTCAATGGAAAATTTCGATTTTTTCCCACAAAAAAATTTCAATTTTTCCCCCAGAAAATTCTGATTTTCTCACAGAAAAATCCCGATTTTCTCACAGAAAAATTCCGATTTTCTCACGGACGGAAAATCAATTAGTTCTAATTATTTTTAATTGTTAATTAACGACTGTCCCCACCTTGCAGACGGACATCTGGTCGGTGCTCAGCGTCCCCGTCGTGTCCCAGCAGATGACCCACTTTATCACCCTTATTCCTAATTACCGCTGATTATTTCCACGATTTCTAATTAATTACCGCTAATTAACCATCGTTAATTGTCCCCACCTTGCAGACGGACATCTGGTTGGTGGTCAGCGTCCCCGTCGTGTCCCAGCAGATGACCCATTTTATCACCATTATTTCTAATTATTATTAATTATTTCCACGTTTTCTAATTAATTACCGCTAATTAACGATCGTTAATTGTCCCCACCTTGCAGACGGACATCTGGTTGGTGGTCAGCGTCCCCGTCTTGTCGGAGCAGATGACCGAGGTGCAGCCCAGGGTCTCCACCGAGGGCAGGCTGCGGACGATGGCGTTCTTCTTGGCCATGCGCCGAGTGCCCAGCGCCAGGCACGTGGTGATGACCGCCGGGAGGCCTGGGGGTCAGAGGTCATCATCAGGGGTCAGAGGTCATCGGGGGTCATCGGGAGGGTCAGTGGTAAGTGAGGGGTCAGTGGTTATTGGGGGGTCAGGGGTCATCAAGGGGGGCAGGAGTCAGTGGTCCCAGGCACGTGGTGATGACCGCCGGGAGGCCTGGGGGTCAGAGGTCATCATCAGGGGTCAGAGGTCACCGGGGGTCATCAGGGGTCATCAGGGGGCCAGTGGTCATCAGTGGTCAGTGGTTATTGGGGGGTCAGGGGTCATCAGGGGGTCATCAGGGGGTCAGTGGTCCCAGGCACGTGGTGATGACCGCCAGGAGGCCTGGGGGTCAGAGGTTACCGGGGGGTCAGAGGTCATCATCAGGGGTCATCGGGGGTCAGGGGTCAATGGTTATTGGGGGGGGTCAGTAGAGGGGTCAGAGGTCAGTGGTCCCAGGCACGTGGTGATGACCGTGGGGAGGCCTGGGGGTCAGAGGTCACCGAGGGGTCATCGGGGGTCAGGGGTCATCAAGGGGTCAGTGGTCAGCGAGGGGTCAGTGGTTATTGGGGGGTCAGGGGTCAGTAGAGGGGTCAGTGGTCAGGGGTCAGCACGTGGTGATGACCGCAGGGAGGCCTGGGGGTCAGAGGTCACCGGGGGGTCATCGGGGGTCAGGGGTCATCGGGGGAGTCAGGGGTCATCAGTGGTCAGTGAGTGGTCAGTGGTTATTGGGGGGGTCAGGGGTCATGGGGGAGTCAGAGGTCAGCAGGTGGTGATGACTGCCGGGAGACCTGGGGGTCACCAAAGGTCATCAGGGGTCATCGGGGGTCATCAGGGGTCATCGGGGGTCAGGGGTCATCGGGGGGGTCAGTGGTCATCAGTGGTCAGTGGTTATTGGGGGGTCAGGGGTCATCAAAGGGGTCAGGGTCAGTGGTCCCAGGCACGTGGTGATGACCGCAGGGAGGCCTGGGGGTCATCAGGGGTCAGAGGTCATCAGGGGTCATCAGGGGTCAGGGGTCATCGGGGGGTCGGCGGTCAGTGAGGGGTCAGTGGTTATTGGGGGGGTCAGGGGTCATGGGGGAGTCAGAGGTCAGCAGGTGGTGATGACCGCGGGGAGGCCTGGGGGTCATCAGGGGTCAGAGGTCATCAGGGGTCATCAGGGGTCAGGGGTCATCGGGGGGTCGGTGGTCAGTGAGGGGTCAGTGGTTATTGGGGGGGTCAGGGGTCATCGGGGGGGTCAGAGGTCAGTGGTCCCAGGCGCGTGGTGATGACCGCGGGGAGGCCTGGGGGGTCAGCAGGGGTCAGGGGTCATCGGGGGGTCAGGGGTCAGCTGAACTCCAAGACCCCATAACTGACCACGAATGGTCCATAACTGACCACAAATGACCTCTGATGACCTCCAAAACCCCACAAATGACCACGGATGGTCCATAACTGACCACTAAATGTTCTCCAAGACCCCACAAATGACCACTGATGGTCCATAAACGACCACGGATGGTCCATAACTGACCACTGATGGTCCATAAATGACCATGAACGACCCATAAATGACCACGGATGGTCCATAAATGACCACACACGTTCTCCAAGACCCCAAAAATGACCACAAAAGGTCCATAACTCACCACGGATGGTCCATAACTGACCACGGATGGTCCACAAATGACCACAAATGTTCTCCAAGACCCCATGAATGACCACTGATGGTCCATAACTGACCACTGATGACCTCTGAGACCCCATAAATGACCACTGATGGTCCATAAATGACCATGGATCATCTCCAAAACCCCACAAATGACCACTGATGGTCCATAAATGACCACTGATGACCTCCGAGACCCCATAACTGACCACAGGTGGTCCACAAATGACCATGAATGGTCCATAACTGACCACTGATGGTCCATAAATGACCATGGATCATCTCCAAAACCCCATAAATGACCACAGATGGTCCATAACTGACCACAAATGACCACTGATGACCTCCAAGACCCCACAAATGACCATGGATGGTCCATAACTGACCACGGATGGTCCATAGATGACCATGGATGACCTCCAAAACTCCACAACTGACCACTGATGGTCCATGAATGACCACAAATGACCACTGATGACCTCCGAAACCCCATAAATGACCACTGACGGTCCATAAATGACCACAAACGACCCACAACTGACCACAGGTGGTCCATAACTGACCACGGATGGTCCATAAATGACCATGAATGGTCCATAACTGATCACGGATGGTCCATAAATGACCATGGATAGTCCATAAATGACCATGAATGGTCCATAACTGACCACAAAAAGTCCATAACTGACCACGGATGACCTTCAACACCCCAAAAACGACCACAAATGACCTCCAAGATCCCATAAATGACCACGGATGGTCCATAAACGACCACGAATGGTCCATAACTGACCACGAACGACCCACAACCCACCCCAAACCTCCTCCAGACCCCTCCTCCTCCTCCTCCTCCTCACCCTCGGGGATGGCGGCCACGGCCAAAGCCACGGCGATCTTGAAGTAGTAGATGGCGCCTCGAATCCAGGAGCCGCCGTGGACGGGGTCGTTGAAGTGGCCGATGTTGATGGCCCAGACGGCGACGCAGATCAAGGAGATGACCTTGGAGAGCTGCTCGCCGAACTCGTCCAGCTTCTGCTGCAGCGGCGTCTTGTCCTGCTCGGTGGCCGCCATCTCGTCGCGGATCTTGCCGATCTCCGTGTTGACGCCCGTGGCCACCACGATGCCCACGGCTTTGCCCGCGCCGATGTTGGTGCCCTTTTTTGGGGGGGAAAAAGGAGATTTTGGTGAAATTTTGGGTGACACAGGTGACATCACGCAGGCGACGCAGGTGACGCTGATGGCGTCACACAGGTGACACAGGTGACACAGGTGACACAGATGACGTCACTCACCGAGAAGAGCACGTCGCACACACAGGTGACATCACACAGGTGACACAGGTGACGTCACACAGGTGACACCGATGACGTCACACAGGTGACACACACAGGTGACACAGGTGACACCGATGACGTCACACAGGTGACACAGGTGACATCACACAGGTGACACTGACGATGTCACACAGGTGACACACACAGGTGACACAGGTGACACAGGTGACACCGATGACGTCACACAGGTGACAACGATGACATCACATGGGCGACACCGATGACGTCACAGCGATGACGTCACTCACCGAGAAGAGCATGTCACACACACAGGTGACATCACACAGGTGACACAGGTGACACAGGTGACACCGATGACGTCACAGCGATGACGTCACTCACCGAGAAGAGCGCGTCACACACACCGATGACATCACACAGGTGACACAGGTGACATCACACAGGTGACACCGACGACGTCACACAGGTGACACAGGTGACACTGATGATGTCACACAGGTGACACTGACACACCA
>JACEWE010000104.1:0-86028 GCA_014839755.1 Sylvia borin
TCCCCTCCCGGTTTTTTGGGTCCCCTCTCCGGTTTTGGGGTCCCCTCTTCTCTGTGACCTCCCTAAGGGAGAGGTAGAGCATGTGGACAGCAGGGACTCCATGATGCCCCCACAAGTTTCCCACACCCCAAGGGACCCTCCCCAGGTTTTTTGGGGTCCCCTCCCGGTTTTCTGGGGTCCCCTCCCCGTTTTTGGGGTCGCACCTTCTCGGTGATCTCCTTGAGGGAGGGGTAGAGCACGTCCTTGGACAGCAGGGACTCCATGATGCCCCCACAAGTTTCCCAAGCCCAAGGGACCCTCCCCAGGTTTTTTGGGGTCCCCTCCCGGTTTTTTGGGGTCCCCTCCCTGGTTTTTGGGGTCCCCTCCCCGTTTTTGGGGTCGCACCTTCTCGGTGATCTCCTTGAGGGAGGGGTAGAGCACGTCCTTGGACAGCAGGGACTCCATGATGCCCCCACAAGTTTCCCAAGCCCCAAGGGACACCCCCAGGATTTCAGGGTCCCTCCCCAGGTTTTTTGGGGTCCCCTCTTCTCTGTGACCTCCCTGAGGGAGAGGTAGAGCATGTGGACAGCAGGGACTCCATGATACCCCCACAACTTTACCACACCCCAAAGAACCCTTCCAGGATTTTGGGGTCCCCTCCCGGTTTTTTGGGGTCCCCTCTCCCTTTTTGGGGTCCCACCTTCTCGGTGATCTCCTTGAGGGAGGGGTAGAGCACGTCCTTGGACATCAGGGACCCAATGATGCCCCCACAAGTTGCCACGCCCCAAGGGACCCTCCCCACGTTTTTTGGGGTCCCTTCCCGGTTTTTTGGGGTCCCCTCCCCGTTTTTTGGGGTCCCCTCCCCGTTTTTGGTGTCCCACCTTCTCTGTGACCTCCCTGAGGGAGGGGTAGAGCACGTGGACAGCAGAGACTCCATGATACCCCAAACAAATCCCCTGAATTTCCCACACCCCAAAGGACCCCTCCAGGATTTCAGGGTCCCTCCCCAGGTTTTTAGGGGTCCCCTCCCCGTTTTTTGGGGTCTCCTCTCCCTTTTCGGGGTCCCACCTTCTCGGTGATCTCCTTGAGGGAGGGGTAGAGCACGTCCTTGGACAGCAGGGACTCCATGATGCCCCCACAAGTCTCCCAAATTTCCCAAGCCCCAAGGGACACCCCCAGGATTTCAGGGTCCCTCCCCACGTTTTTTGGGGTCCCCTCCCCGTTTTTTGGGGTCCCCTCCCCCTTTTTGGGGTCGCACCTTCTCGGTGATCTCCTTGAGGGAGGGGTAGAGCACGTCCTTGGACAGCAGGGACCCAATGATGCCCCCACAAGTTTCCCACACCCCAAGGGACCCTCCCCAGGTTTTTAGGGGTCCCCTCCCGGTTTTTGGGGTCCCCTCCCCCGTTTTCGGGGTCCCACCTTCTCGGTGATCTCCTTGAGGGAGGGGTAGAGCACGTCCTTGGACAGCAGGGACTCCATGATGCTGCGCATGACGGGCAGCACGCCGTCGCCGCCGCCCTCCTCCAGCCCCAGCCCCTCCAGGGCCTTGGCCAGCTCCTCCTCCGAGCCCGGCGAGTTCTGGGGGGTCAGCGGGACCCCCGTGAGCACCCACGGGACCCCCAAAATGCCGGGAGAGCCCCCCGGGGGGCCCGGGGAGGGGAGGGAATACCTGGAGGTCATTGGCGTTCTTGGCCAGCCCGCTCAGAGTCTCCTTGAGGCAGGAGGTGAATTCCTGCTGCGAGGCCGAGTCGCTGCCTGCGGGGTCACGTTATTGGGGTTACTGGGGTTGGCATTGATGGGGTTAATGGGGTCAATGAGATTATTTGGGTCATTGGGGTTATTGGGGTTACTGGGGTTAATGAGGTTATTTGGGTTAATGCGGTTATTTGGGTTATTGGGGTTAATGGGGTTATTGGGGTTGGGGTTACTGGGGTTATTGGGGTTACTGGGGTTACTGGGGTTGGGATTGATGGGGTTAATGGGGTTAATGAGATTAATGGGGTCATTGGGGTTATTGGGGTCATTGGGGTTAATGGGGTTATTTGGGTTAATGCGGTTATTGGGGTTGGGATTGATGGGATTAATGGGGTTATTGGGGTTAAGGGGGTCATTGGGGTTAATGGGGTTCTTTGGGTTAATGTGGTTATTGGGGTTGGGATTGATGGGGTTAATGGGGTTAATGAGATTATTGGGGTTAATGGGGTTAATGGGGTTACTGGGGTTGGGATTGATGGGGTTAATGGGGTTAATGAGATTAATGGGGTCATTGGGGTTATTTGGGTTATTTGGGTTACTGGGGCTGGGATTGATGGGGTTAATGGGGTTAATGAGATTAATGGGGTCATTGGGGTTATTGGGGTTATTTGGGTTAATGGGGTTAATGCGGTTATTGGGGTTGGGATTGATGGGATTAATGGGGTTAATGAGATTATTGGGGTCATTTGGGTTAATGGGGTTATTTGGGTTACTGGGACTGGGAACGGTGACTGGGAACAGGGACTGGGATCAGGGAATGGAATCAGGAACACAGACTGGGATCAGGAACAGGAACAGAGATCAGGAACAGAGACTGGGATCAGGAACAGGGATCAGGAACAGGGATCAGGAACAGGGATCAGGAACAGGGACTGGGATCAGGAACAGGGACTGGGATCAGGAACAGGGATTAGGAACAGGGATCAGGAACAGGGACTGGGATCAGGAACATGGATCAGGAACAGGGATCAGGAACAGGGACTGGGATCGGGAACATGGATCAGGAACAGGCACAGGGATCAGGAACAGGGACTGGGATCAGGAACATGGATCAGGAACAGCGACTGGGATCAGGAACAGGGATCAGGAACAGGGACTGGGATGAGGAACAGGGACCAAGAACAGGAACAGGCACTGGGATCAGGGACTGGGATTGGGATCAGGGAATGGAATCAGGAACACAGACTGGGATCAGGAACACGGACTGGGATCAGAAACAGGGACTGGGATCAGGAACAGGGACCAAGAACAGGGACAGGGATCAGGAACAGGCACTGGGATCAGGAACAGGGACTGGGATCAGGAACAGGGATCAGGAACAGGAACAGGTACTGGGATGAGGAGCTGGAATCGGGAACAGGGACAAGGCCTGGGAACAGCGACAGGCACCAAGGACCAGGAACCTCCACAAGCAGGAGATGCCCAGGGCCCTTCCCAGCAGGTGAGACCCCCCACATCCCCCACCCCACATCCCCCACCCCACATCCCCCACATCCCCACATCCCCCACCCACCGACTTTTCCAGCGGCTTCCGAGAGCTTCTGGAACTGCTCCACCAGCTGCGGCTCCTGCCGGGCCAGCTCCTGCATGGCCTCCTGGAACTCGGCGGCCGCCTGCGCCGCCAGCTCGCCCTCGAAGAGCTCCTGGAAGAACCTCTCCTGCGAGGAGAACAGCGAGTCCTGGGGCGAGGGGTGAGCGCGGCGGCGAGGCCCCGAATTGGGCAGGAATTGGGGGGTTTTTTGGGTGGTCTCACCTGGGCGGAGTCGGCGGAGGGAGGGGAAGGGCACGGCGGAGAGGAGGAGCGGGCAGGGGCCGGGGGAGAGGGGCGGCTGCGTTCAAAATCGTCCAGGGCGCCTGAGAGGGGGGATCGGGGGGTCAGGGGACCCCAAAAAAGGGGTTAGGGGAAGAAAAGGGGTCTGCAGTTCATGGGAAGGGTGTGAGAGGTCAGCGATGGGGGGTGAGATGGGTGTGGGAAAAGTGGAGCCCTAAAGTGCACCCTAGTAACTGGATCCTAAAACTGGACCCCAAATAACTGCACCCCAAAACTGCATCCCAATAACTGCACCCCAAAACTGGACCCCAATAACTGCACCCCAAAACTGCACCCCAAAACTGGACCCCAAAAACTGCACCCCAATAACTGCACCCTAATAACTGCACCCCAAAACTGGACCCTAAAACTGGACCCCAATAACTGCACCCCAATAACTGCACCCCAACAATTGCACTCCAGTGGTTTCTACAGCTCATGGAACCCCAAAACTGCACCCCAAAACTGCACCCCAATAACTGCACCCCAGTAACTGCACCCCAAAACTGGACCCCAAAACTGCACACCAATAACTGCACCCCAAAACCTGCACCCCAATAACTGCACCCCGAAACTGCACCCCAGTGACTTCTACAGCTAATGGCACCCCAAACCCCTTATCCCCTGTAGCCGGACCCCCCATACTCCAGTGACCCCACAGTTCCCCCAGGCCCCAATAACCCCTCCAGCCCCTCCTGACTCCCCTCACCCCAATAACCCTCAGAATTCTCGGACCCCAATAACCCCCAGACCCCCCTGGACCCCAAAACCTCCCCCAGCTCCTCCCGACCACCCCAATAACCCCCAGACCCCCTGTACCCCAATGACCCCCCCTCATCCCAATAACCCCCAGACCCCCTGGACCCCAAAACCTCCCCCAGCTCCTCCCGAACACCCCAATAACCCCCAGACCCCCTGTACCCCAATGACCCCCCCTCACCCCAATAACCCCCAGACCCCCCTGTACCCCAAAACCTCCCCCAGCTCCTCCCGACCATCCCAATAACCCCCAGACCCCCTGAACCCCAATGACCCCCGAGAATCCTCGCACCCAAATGACCCCTGAGACCCCTCAAACCCCAAAACCTCCCCCAGCCCCTCACGACCCCCCCTCACCTCAATGAGCCCCGACCCCCAGTGTACCCCATGTCCCGCACCCCAATAACACCTGGACCCCAGACCCCAATAACCCCAAATCCCCGCACCCAAATAACCCCAAACCCCCTCACCCCAATAACCCCTGAACCCTCCCCTGCACCCCAATAACCCCCGGAATAGCTGCACCCCAATAACTCTCAGCCCCTCAGGAGCCCCCTCACCCCAAAAACCCCCAGAACCCTCGCACCCCAAAAACCCCCCGGGTCTCCCTCACCCCAAAAACCCCCAGCCCCTCACCCCAATAACCCCAGGAACCCCCACACCCCAAAAATCCCCGAGTCTCCCTCACCCCAATAACCCCCAGCCCCTCAGGAGCCCCCTCACCCCAAATAACCCCCAGAACCCTCGCACCCCAAAAACCCCCGACTCACCCTCACCCCAATAACCCCCAGCCCCTCAGAACTCCCCTCACCCCAAATAAACCCTGGAACCCCCTGCACCCCAAAAATCCCCGAGTCTCCCTCACCCCAATAACCCCCAGCCCCTCAGGACCCCCCTCACCCCAAAAACCCCCGGAAGCCCCGCACCCCATGTCCTGAAGCCCCCCTCACCCCTCACGACCCCCGGCACCCCCCGTTCCCCCCTCACCCCAATGACCCATGGCACCTCATGACCCGCATCGCTCCCAATGACGCGCGGCTCCCCCGCACCCCAGCGAGCCCCCGGTCCCCTCCGGTTCTCCCGAGCCCCCCTCCCGCCGGTGCCCCCCGTTCCCCCGGTCCCCCCTCACTCTCCAGCAGCTCCTCCAGCTCCGGGTCCGGCCCCGGGCCCGGCTCCGGCTCCGCCGCCATCTTGGCCCGCTCCGCCCTCCGCCGCCAGGGGGCGCTGCCGCGGGGACACGCCCCCTTCCCGCCCCCTCGGCCGGCCCCGCCCCCTGGAAAACCCGGAACGGAATTAGGAACGGGGAACGGGAGGGGAACGGGGAACGGGACTGGGAGCGGGAGCGGGAACGGGGAACGGGACTGGGAGCGGGAGCGGGAACGGGAACGGGAACGGGGAACGGGAACGGGAACCGGAACGGGAACGGGAACGGGAACGGGAACGGGAACGGGGAACGGGAACGGGAACGGGAGCGGGAACGGGACTGGGAGCGGGAACGGGAACGGGGAACAGGGACCAGGGAACAGGGACTGGGAAAGGACGGGGCAGGATTTTTGGGGCGTTTGTCGCGTTTATTGTCCATCGAAGTGACAAATGAGAAGGGAAACAAAGCTGGGAACGCCTGTCCCCACCCTGTCCCCAGAGTGTCCCCAACCTGTCCCCATCCTGTCCCCAACCTGTCCCCAGGGTGTCCCCAGAGTGTCCCCAGCCTGTCCCCAGGGTGTCCCCAGAGTCCCCCGAGCTGTCCCCAACGTGGTGGCGCTTGAGATGAAAGGGGAAGGAAGAGAATTTACATCTCGTCCCCACGGGATGGGGGGCACGGCCCGGGCGGGGACAGCGAGGGGACAGCGAGGGGACAGGCTGAGGACAGAGATTTGGGGACAGAGCTGGGGACAGCGAGGGGACAGGGATGGGGACAGAGATTTGGGGACAGGGGTTTGGGGACAGAGATTTGGGGACAGGGGTTTGGGGACAGGAATTTGGGGACAGGGGTTTGGGGACAGGCTCGGGACAGGGATTTAGGGACAGGGATGGGGACAGAGAGGGGACAGGGCTGGGGACAGGCTCGGGACAGGGATTTGGGGACAGAGATTTGGGGACAGGGATTTGGGGACAGAGATTTGGGGACAGGGATTTGGGGACAAGGATGGGGACAGGGATGGGGACAGGCTCGGGACAGGGATTTGGGGACAGGGATGGGGACAGGCTGAGGACAGGGGTTTGGGGACAGGGATTTGGGGACAGGAATTTTCCCCGGGAGAGGAAGCAGCAGATCCCAAAATTGGGGGATGTTTTTGGGAGCGGCTCTGGGACCGGGACTGGGATTTAAACTGGAAACGGAATTCCCAGGAAAGAGAAATCCAGAGGAACAGAATTCCAGGGAAACAGAAATCACCGGAAACAGAATGACCCAAAAACTGCAGATCCCACACAGATCCCGGAGCAGATCCCGGAGCAGATCCCGGCGGATCCCGGCAGACCCCAGGCAGATCCTGGGGCAGATCCCGCACAGATCCCGGGGCAGATCCCCAGCAGATCCCGGGGCAGATCCCGGGGCAGATCCCGCACAGATCCCGGGCAGATCCCGGGGCAGATCCCGGGCAGATCCCGGAGCAGATCCTGGGGCAGATCCCACACAGATCCTGGGCAGATCCCCGGCAGATCCCGGAGCAGATCCCGGGCAGATCCCGGGCAGATCCTGGGACAGATCCCTGGCAGATCCCGGAGCAGATCCCGGGGCAGATCCCGCACAGATCCGGGGCAGATCCCGGGCAGATCCCGGAGCAGATCCCGGGGCAGATCCCGGGGCAGATCGGGGCAGATCCCGGAGCAGATCCTGGGGCAGATCCTGGGACAGATCCCGGGCAGATCCCTGGCAGATCCCTGGCAGATCCCGGAGCAGATCCTGGGGCAGATCCCGGAGCAGATCCCGGGGCAGATCCTGGGACAGATCCCGGGCAGATCCCGGAGCAGATCCTGCACAGATCCCGGGGCAGATCCCGCACAGATCCCGGAAGATCCCCCAGGGACCAGCTCAGCGAAGCCACCCCGGACCCGCCGCCTTGTCCCCGCGTTGTCACCGCGTGTCCCCTCAGCAGGTGGCACTGTGGGGACAGCCCCGGACTGGGAACACTGGGAGCTGCCGCTGGATGGCACCTGGTGGCCACGGACAGGGGACAGGGGACAGGGGACAGGGGACAGGGGACAGGGGACAGGGACAGGGGACAGGGACAGGGACAGGGACAGGGACAGGGGACAGGGGACAGGGACAGGGACAGGGGACAGGGGACAGGGGACAGGGACAGGGACAGGGACAGGGACAGGGACAGGGACAGGGACAGGGGACAGGGGACAGGGGACAGGGACAGGGACAGGGGACAGGGGACAGGGGACAGGGGACAGGGACAGGGGACAGGGACAGGGGACAGGGACAGGGACAGGGGACAGGGGACAGGGGACAGGGGACAGGGACAGGGACAGGGACAGGGACAGGGACAGGGACAGGGGACAGGGACAGGGACAGGGGACAAAGGGACAGGGACAGGGACAGGGACAGGGACAGGGACAGGGACAGGAGGGGACAGGGGACAGGGACAGGGGACAGGGATGGGACAGGGACAGGGACAGGGACAGGGACAGGGGACAGGGACAGGGGACAAAGGGACAGGGACAGGGACAGGGACAGGGACAGGGACAGGGACAGGAGGGGACAGGGGACAGGGACAGGGGACAGGGATGGGACAGGGACAGGGACAGGGACAGGGACAGGGGACAGGGACAGGGGACAGGGACAGGGACAGGGACAGGGGACAGGGGACAGGGACAGGGGACAGGGACAGGGGACAGGGGACAGGGACAGGGACAGGGACAGGGGACAGGGACAGGGACAGGGACAGGGACAGGGGACAGGGACAAGGGGCAGGGACAGGGACAGGGGACAGGGACAGGGGACAGGGGACAGGGGACAGGGACAGGGGACAGGGACAGGGATGGGGACAGGGACAGGGACAGGGGACAGGGACAGGGACAGGGACAGGGGACAGGGGACAGGGGCAGGGACAGGGGACAGGGACAGGGACAGGGACAGAGGACAGGGACAGGGGACAGGGGACAGGGGACAGGGACAGGGACAGGGACAGGGGACAGGGGACAGGGACAGGGACAGGGATGGGGACAGGGGGGTGATTCAGGGGTTTGGGGTGATTCAGGTTTTAGGATTGATTCAGGTTTTAGGGTTGGTTTGGGGTTGGTTCGGTTTTTAGGGCTGGTTCGGGGTTTTGGGGTGATTCAGGGGTTTGGGGCTGTTTCAGTTTTTAGGGTTGGTTTGGGGTTGGTTCGGGGTTTGGGATTGGTTCCATTTTTAGGCCTGGTTCAGTGTTTGGGGTGATTCAGGGTTTGGGATTGGTTCAGTTTTTGGGGTTCGTTCCATTTTTAGGGCTGGTTTGGGGTTTGGGGTGATTCAGATTTTAGGATTGGTTCAGTTTTTAGGGTTGGTTCAGGTTTTGGGGTTGGTTCGGGGTTTGGGGCGATTCAGGGTTTGGGATTGGTCCAGTTTTTGGGGTTGGTTCAGTTTTTGGGGTGATTCAGGGTTTGGGATTGGTTCCATTTTTAGGTGATTCAGGTTTTTGGGGCT
The DNA here is from genome assembly GCA_014839755.1 of Sylvia borin. NCBI lineage: Eukaryota > Metazoa > Chordata > Aves > Passeriformes > Sylviidae > Sylvia > Sylvia borin. The sequence goes on from JACEWE010000104.1 coordinate 8,937, forward strand.
GGTTCAGGGTTTGGGATTCAGTCTGTTTTTAGGTGATTCAGGATTTGGGATTGGTTCAGGTTTTAGGGCTGGTTCAAGGTTTGGGGTGATTCAGGGTTTGGGGTAGGTTCAGTTTTTAGGGTTGGTTCAGGGTTTGGGGTGATTCAGGGTTTGGGATTGGTTCCATTTTTAAGTGATTCAGGGTTTGGGGTGATTCAGAGTTTAGGATTCAGTCTGGTTTTAGGGTTGGTTCAGTTTTTAGGGTTGGTTCAGGGTTTGGGATTGGTTCAGGTTTTAGGGTTGGTTCAGGGTTTGGGGTGATTCAGGGTTTGGGATTGGCTCCATTTTTAGGGCTGGTTCAATTTTTGGGGCTCTTTTGGGGTTTGGGGTCACACATTTTTTACCCCCAACTTTTTAGGACCATTTCACTCCCTATTTTTTTACCCCCAACTTTTAATGACGATTTCACTTTATATTTTTTTACCCCCAAATTTCTGTGACCATTTTATTATATATATTTTTACCCCCAAATTTCTGTGACCATTTTATTTTATATATTTTTACCCGCAAATTTGTGACCTTTCACTTTATATTTTTAACCACCAAATTTTTTTTACCACTTTATTTTCTATATTTTCAACCACCAAATTTTTTTTACCATTTCATTTTATATATTTTTAACCACCAAATTTTTGTGACCTTTCACTTTATATTTTTTTATCCCCAAATTTTTTTTACCATTTTATTTTCTATATTTTCAACCACCAAATTTTTTTTACCACTTTATTTTCTATATTTTTTACCCCCAACTTTTAATGACCATTTCACTTCATATATATATTTTTTACCACCCCAATTTCTGTGACCATTTTATTATATATATTTTTATCCCCAAATTTCTGTGACCATTTTATTTTATATATTTTTACCCCCAAATTTCTGTGACCTTTCACTTTATATTTTAACCCCCAAATTTTTTTGTGACCATTTCACTTGATATTTTTAACCACCAATTTTTTTTTACCGTTTCATTTTATATATTTTCAACCACCAATTTTTTTACCATTTTATTTTCTATATTTTCAACCACCAAAATTTTTTACCACTTTATTTTCTATATTTTTCCCCCCCAACTTTCAATGACCATTCCCCTCACTATTTTTCCCCCCAACCTCCTCCTTTCACCCTCCTCCTCCTCCTCTTCTTCTTTTCCCATTTATTATTATTACTATTATTATTATTATTATTATTATTATTATTATTTTTAATTTTCATTTACCCTCTCAACCACCTCCAAAATTATTTGTGCCGAGTTTAAAATTCCTGAAAATCCAGCTCCTCTCGAGAGAGAGAGAGAGAGGAGAGAACTCACCCGTCATTACCTTTAGGATTATTATGATTATTATTTATTATTATTATTATTTTTATTCTGACCTCCATTGCGTCCTGCGATCCTTTGCCGTGATTTTCCTGCCCGGGGCTGAAATTCCTCTCCTCTTTTCATTTTCAAAAGGGATCAAACAAAAAAAAAAAGGGGTGGGACCAAAAGAAAAAAAAATAAAATGAATATTTCCCTTCTAAAAAAAAAAAAAAATAAATAAAGCAGCTTCAAAGTGCGGCGGGCGTTGGGGTTTAATGTCGCTTTGTGTCACCCGCGTGTCACCTGCGGCGGCTCGGGGTCATTAATCGCATTTTTTGGGGGGTTGGGGTTGGGTTTGGGCAGTTTGAGTCATCTCCTGGGGCTGGAGAGGACGGGGGAGAAATAAAAATAAAAAAATAAATAATTATAGTTATGATTTTTTGGGGAGGTGGAAAATGCGGAGGGGAAAAAAAAATTAAAAATAAAAAAAAAGGGGGTGGATTTACCAAAAAAACAAACAAACAAAAAAACCAAAAAACCCAAAAACCCACAAACAAACAAAAAGAAAAAAAAATCCCCCAAAAAACCCCAAAAACCCACAAACAAACAAAAAAAAAAAAAAAAAAAAAGTGAATTTTTGTTCCAAAATACAGCAGAAAAAAAAATGGGATTTTATCGGAAAAAAAAAAAAGGCGAATTTTTGTCTCAAGAAAAAGCGAATTTTTTTTTTTTTTTTTTTTTGTCCTAGGAAAAAGAGGATTTTTTTTTGTCCCAAAATACGGAGGGAAAAAGTGGAATTTTGTCGTCCCAGGTGTGCCCCAGATGTCCCCAGGTGTCCCCCAGGTGTGCCCCAGATGTTCCCAGGTGTCCCCAGATTGTCCCCCAGGTGTCCCCCAGGTGTGCCCCAGATGTCCCCAGGTGTCCCCAGGTGTCCCCCAGTGTGGGGACAGTGTGGGGACAGTGGAGACAGCATGGGGACAGTGTGGGGACAGTGTGGGGACAGTGTGGGGACAGTGGGGACACCATGGGGACACTGCCAGGAGCTAGGCCAGGCCATGGCCTCATTGTCCCTTCTGGTCCTTGTCCCACCCCAGCTCAGGTGTGACCCCAGAGGGACAGGTGTCCTCCCTGGGGACACAGCTGTCGCCTCAGCCCTGAGGTGACAGTGACAGGGCCTGGGGTCTCTGAGGTCTCGGGGACAGCCAGGCCACTGTCACCAGTGCCACCCCTGCCTGTGGTGGTCTGTGCTGTCCCCAGTGTCCACCCCCAGTGTCCATCTTGTGTCCATCCCCGTGTCCATCCCCAGTGTCACCTTCAGTGTCCATCCCCAGTGTCACCCCCAGTGTCCATCTTGTGTCCATCCCCAATGTCCATCCCCAGTGTCCATCTCCGTGTCCATCCCCAGTGTCACCTTCAGTGTCCATCTCCAGTGTCACCCCCAGTGTCCCTCCCCAGTGTCACCTTCAGTGTCCATCTCCAGTGTCCATCCCCAATGTCCATCCCCAGTGGTCCATTTTGTGTCCACCCCCAGTGTCCACCCTCAGTGTCCATCCTGTGTCCATCCCCAATGTCCACTCCCATTTCCCACTACCACTGTCCATCCCCAGAGTCCATCCTGTGTCCATCTCCATTTCCCACCCCCAGTGTCCATCCTGTGTCCACCCCCAGTGTCCACCCCCATTGTCCACCCTCATTGTCCACCCCCAATGTCCACCCCCATTTCCCACCCCCACTGTCCATCCTGTGTCCATCCTGTGTCCACCCCCATTTCCCATCCCCATTTCCCACCCCCGATGTCCACCCTCATTGTCCACCCCCAATGTCCATCCTGTGTCCACCCTCATTGTCCATCCCCAGTGTCCATCCCCAGTGTCCATCCTGTGTCCATCTCCGTTTCCCATCCCCATTGTCCACCCCCAGTGTCCATCCCCAATGTCCACCCCCAGTGTCCATCCTGTGTCCACCCCCAGTGTCCACCCTGATTGTCCACCCTCAATGTCCATCCTGTGTCCATCCTGTGTCCACCCCCAATGTCCACCCCCAGTGTCCATCCTGTGTCCATCCTGTGTCCATCTCCATTTCCCACCCTCATTGTCCACCCCCAGTGTCCATCCTGTGTCCACCCTGATTGTCCACCCTCATTGTCCATCCTGTGTCCACCCCCACTGTCCACCCTCATTGTCCCCCCCGCCGCGGCCGCGCTCCGCCCGTGTCACCCCGTGTCACCCTGTGTCACCGCCGGCCCAGCCCAGCCCGGAGGCGCTGGCAGCCACCTCGGGCGGGCCGTGACTGTGACTGTCGCCTGCCGGGGACCGTCCCCGCGGAGCCACCGCGGCCCGTCACGGCCCCGTCACGGCCCCGGGGCGACAAATGACAGACGCGGGCCGGGCACGTGCTGCCGGCGGCGCGGAAAGGGTTAAAGCGGAACTGGGACGGCAACTGGAAGTGGAGCAGCCGCTGGCCCCGGGGCCGCCGCACCGACAGCGGCACGGCCGGTTCCGCCGGTCCCGGAGCGGCCCGGGCCCGGAGGGGCACAGCCGGGGCACAGCCGGGACGGGAGGGGCCGCGACACGGCAGCGGGGCTGTCACCGCAGCGGGGCTGTCACCGCAGCGGGGACACGGGGCACTGCGGGGCTGAATGGGGACATCGCACTGAGAGGGGACATGGGGCTGAGGGGGGACATCACACTGAGAGGGGACATGGGACTGACTGGGGACATGGGACTGAGAGGGGACATGGGGCTGAGAGGGGACATCACACTGAGAGGGGATGGGGCTGACCGGGGACATCACACTGAGGGGGGACACTGGGCACTGGGGGGCTGAATGGGGACATCACACTGAGGGGACATGGGGCACTGGGGGGCTGACCGGGGACATGGGGCTGACCGGGGACATCACACTGAGAGGGGACATGGGGCTGAGGGGGGACATCACACTGAGGGGGGACATCACACTGAGGGGACATGGGGCACTGTGGGGCTGACCGGGGACATGGGGCTGAGGGGACATCACACTGAGAGGGGACATGGGGCTGACTGGGGACATGGGGCTGAGAGGGGACATGGGGCTGAGGGGGGACATGGGGCTGAATGGGCACATGGCACTGAGGGGGGACATCACACTGAGGGGACATGGGGCACTGGGGGGCTGACCGGGGACATGGGGCTGAATGGGGACATCACACTGAGGGGGGACATGGCACTGAGGGGACATGGCACCGAATGGGGACATCACACTGAGGGGACACGGGGCACTGTGGAGCTGGCTGGGGACATGGGGCTGAGGGGGGACATGGGGCTGAATGGGGACATCACACTGAGGGGACATGGGGCTGAATGGGAACGTGGGGCACAGGGGGACTGAATGGGGAGATGGGACTGAGGGGGGACATGGGGCTGACTGGGGACATGGGGCTGAGAGGGGACATCACACTGAGGGGACATGGGGCTGAGGGGGGACATCACACTGAGGGGGGACATGGGGTTGAATGGGGACATGGGGCTGAATGGGGACATCACACTGAGGGGACATGGGACTGAATGGGGACATGGGGCACAGGGGGACTGAATGGGGACATGGCACCAAATGGGGACATGGGACTGAGAGGGGACATAGCACCAAATGGGGACATCACACTGGGGATGTGGGGCACTGGGGGGCTGACCGGGGACATGGGACTGAGAGGGGACATGGGACTGACTGGGGACATGGGACTGAGGGGACATGGCACTGAGGGGACATGGGACTGAGAGGGGACATCACACTGAGGGGACACGGGACTGAGAGGACATGGGGCACAGGGGGACTGACCGGGGACATGGGGCTGAGGGGACATGGGACTGAATGGGGACATCACACTGAGGTGACACGGGGCTGAGGGGACATGGGGCCGAGGGGGGACATCACACTGAGGGGACACGGGGCACTGCAGGGCTGACCGGGGACATGGGGCTGAGAGGGGACATGGGGCTGAATGGGCACATGGCACTGAGGGGACATGGGGCTAAGGGGACGTGGGGCTGAATGGGGACATCACACTGAGGGGGGACATCACACTGAGGGGACATGGGGCACTGGGGGGCTGACCGGGGACATGGGGCTGAATGGGGACATCACACTGAGGGGGGACATGGGGCACTGGGGGCTGACCGGGGACATGGGGCTGAGGGGGGACATGGGACTGAGGGGACATGGGGCTGAGGGGGGACATCACACTGAGGGGGGACATGGGGCACTGGGGGGCTGACCGGGGACATGGGGCTGAGGGGGGACATGGGACTGAGGGGACATGGGGCTGAGGGGGGACATCACACTGAGGGGGGACATTGGGCACTGGGGGGCTGAATGGGGACATGGGGCTGAGGGGGGACGTGGGGCTGACCGGGGACATGGCACCCAATGGGGACATCACACTGAGGGGACACGGGGCACTGGGGGGCTGACAGGGGACATGGGGCTGAGGGGACATGGGGCTGAATGGGGACATCACACTGACGGGGGACATGGGGCTGAGGGGACGTGGGACTGAGCGGGGACATCACACTGAGGGGACATGGGGCACAAGGGGACTGACCGGGGACATGGCACTGAATGGGGACATTGCACTGAGAGGGGACATCACACTGAGAGGGGACATGGCACCGAGAGGGACACAGGACTGAATGGGGACATGGCATCAAATGGGGACATGGCACTGAGGGGGGCCATGGCACTGAGAGGGGACATAGGGGACATGGCGCAGAGCAGGGGACATGGCACAGGGAGGGGACATGGCACCGAATGGGGACATGGCACTGAGGGGGACATGGCACTGAGGAGGACATGACACTGAGGGGACATGGCACGGACAGGGGACATGGCACCAAATGAGGACACAGCACTGAGGGGGGACATGGCACTGACATGACACATGTGCTGTGTCCCATGTGGGGAAACAGCACAAACAGGGGGTCACAGCCCGGGGTGGGGTCACAGCCACCCCCAAGGACAGGGACAGGGACAGGGACAGGGACAGGGACAGGGACACCTGTCCCAGGTGGGCACTGGGACCCTGGGGACACTCGGGGGTTTGAGGTCCCTGGTTAGGGGTGGGGACACACAGTGGGCCATGGGTGACAGTGTCGGGGTGTGCCCATGTCCCTGTGTCCCCATGTCCCTGAGTTCATGGTGTCCATGTCCCCATGTCCCCATGTCCCTGTGTCCCGGTTGTCCCTATGTCCCTGTGTCCCCATGTCCTTGAGTTCATGGTGTCCATGTCCCTATGTCCCTGTGTCCCCATGTCCCTGAGTTCATGGTGTCCATGTCCCTGTATGTCCCTGTGTCCCCATGTCCCTGTGTTCCCATGTCCCTGTGTCCCTGTGTCCCCATGTCCCTGTGTCCCCATGTCACTATGTCCTTGTGTCCCCATGGTCATGGTGTCCATGTCTCTTGTGTGACCTCAAGGGACACGGGCGGGGACAGGTCCCTGACTGAGCCCCCCTGGTGTCACCTGCTGTCACATGTCCCTGTCCCAGCTCCTCCATCCATTCCTGTGTCTCTGTCCCAGCTCTTCTGTCCCCTGCCATGTCCCTGTCCCCAAGGGCTCCATCCACTGCCACGTGTCACCATCCCTGCTCCTCCGTCCCTGCCATGTCCCTGTCCCCAACAATTTCATCCACTACCACTGCCCCTGTCCCCAAGGGCTCCATCCAGTGCCACATGTCACCATCCCAGCTCCTCCATCACTGCCATTGTCCTTGTCCCCAAGGGTTCCATCCTGTGCCATGTCCTTGTCCCCAAGGGTTCCATCCAGTGCCATGTCCCTGTCCCAGTTTCTCCATTCCTGTGACACTGTCCCAGCTCCTCCATCACTGCCACTGTCCCTGTCCCCAAGGGCTCCATCCCCGCCATTGTCCCTGTCCCAGTGCTTGACCCATGTCCCTGTCCCAGCTCCTCCATTCCTGTGGCCTTGTCCCAGCTCCTGCAGCTGTCACCGCCCTGTCCCCAACCCTTCCATCCACTGCTGTGTGTCACTGTCCCCAAGGGCTCCATCCACTGCCGCTGTCCCTGCCCCCAACACTGCCCATGCACTGCTGTGTGTCACTGTCCCCAAGGGCTCCATCCACTGCCGTGTGTCACCATCCCAGCCCCTCCACACCTGCCATGTCCCTGTCCCCAAGGGCTCCATCCACTGCCGTGTGTCACCGTCCCAGCCCCTCCACACCTCCATGTCCCTGCCCCAGTTTCTCCATCTGTCACTGTCCCAGCTCCTCCGTCCCTGCCATGTCCCTGTCCCCAACAGTCTCATCCACTGCCATGTCCCTGTCCCCAAGGGTTCCATCCAGTGCCCAGTGTCACCATCCCATCTCCTCCACTCCTGCCGTGTCCCTGTCCCCAAGGGTTCCATCCATTCCTGTGTGTCCCTGTCCCAGTTTCTCCATCCCTGCCATGTCCCTGTCCCCAAGGGTTCTGTCCACTGCCACTGTCCCTGTCCCCAAGGGCTCCATCCACTGCCACGTGTCACCATCCCTGCTCCTCCGTCCCTGCCATGTCCCTGTCCCCAACAGTTCCATCCCTGTCACATCCCTGTCCCCAAGTGTTCCATCCATTCCTGTGTCCCTGTCCCAGCTCCTCCACCCGTGTCCCTGTCCCCGCTGTCCCTGTCCCCGCTGTCCCTGTCCCCGCTGTCCCTGTCCCTGTCCCCCCGCAGTGTCCCTCGGGCTCGGTGGCTGTCCGGGTCCCCACGGTGTCACCTGGCCGCGGTTCCCACGGCCGAGGGACAGCTCCTGGGGAAGGATTTGGGGTCTTTAAACCCCGAACCCCCCGTCCCCGGGGCCGAGCTGCCACCTCCCGCCACCGCCGGCTTTGTCCCGCTGTCCCCACTCATGGCCCCGTCCACCCCCGTGCCTTCCCGGGGATGTCCCCGCGGTGTCCCCGCGGTGTCCCCGCGGTGTCCCCGCGGTGTCCGGCGGTGTCCCCGCGGTGTCCGGGCGCTGCCGCGTTAATTAGGGGGTATGAGCGGAGCAGGGCGGCAGCCACGCACAGCTCGGAGCCACTCACTCATCGCGCAGGAATCCTCCGCGCGGGGAGGAGCGGCCGCGGCCACAGCGCCTAAAAGGGCCCCGCGTGGGTCCCGCTGCCCTCGGAGCCTTCAGCCTCCTCCTCCTCCTCCTCCTCCTCCTCCTCCTCGGCCATGGCAGGGCACGGCGCCAGCCTGCTCCTGCTCCTCGGGATCCTGCCAGGTAGGGACGGCCGCCGAGGGGACGCTGCGAGCGCGGGTGGTCGCTGTCACACCTGGTGTCACCGCAGGGGCAGGGGACATCGAGCCCCGGTGGTCACTGTCACACCTGGTGTCACCGCAGGGGCAGGGGACATCGAGCCCTGGTGGTCACTGTCACACCTGGTGCCATCCCCGGGGTAGGGGACATCGAGCGGCGGTGGTCACTGTCACACCTGGTGTCACTGCAGGGGCAGGGGACATCGAGCCCCGGTGGTCACTGTCACACCTGGTGTCACTGCAGGGGACATCGAGCCCTGGTGGTCACTGTCACACCTGGGGCCACTGCAGGGGACATCGAGCCCTGGTGGTCACTGTCACACCTGGGGCCACTGCAGGGGACATCGAGCCCCGGTGGTCACTGTCACACCTGGGGCCACTGCAGGGGACATCGAGCCCTGGTGGTCACTGACACCTGCGGCCATCCCCGGGACAGGTGACATCGAGCCCCGGTGGTCACTGTCACACCTGGTGCCACTGCTGGGACAGGGGACATCGAACCCTGGTGGTCACTGACACCTGCTGCCATCCCCAGGGTAGGGGACATCGAGCCCCGGTGGTCACTGTCACAACTGGTGTCATCGCCAGGGCAGGGGACATCGAGCCCCGGTGGTCACTGACACCTGCGGCCATCCCCGGGGTAGGGGACATCGAGCCCCGGTGGTCACTGTCACACCTGGTGCCATCCCCGGGGCAGGGGACATCGAGCCCTGGTGGTCACTGTCACACCTGCGGCCATCCCCGGGTTAGGGGACATCGAGCCCGATGTGTCCCCGTGTCACCACGGCTGTAGGGGGGTGACAGCGCCCACCGGCGCAGGTGGCATCGAGCCCCGCGTGTCCCCGTGTCACCACGGCTGTAGGGGGGTGACAGCGCCCACCGGGGTGGGACAGGGCAGGGGACATCGAGCCCCGGTGGTCACTGTCACACCTGGTGCCATCCCCGGGGTAGGGGACATCGAGCCCTGGTGGTCACTGTCACACCTGGGGCCACTGCAGGGGACATCGAGCCCCGGTGGTCACTGTCACCCCCGGGGTAGGGGACATCGAGCCCCGGTGGTCACTGTCACACCTGGTGCCACCGCCGGGGCAGGTGGCATCGAGCCCCGCGTGTCCCCGTGTCACCGCGGCTGTCAGGGGAGGTGACAGCGCCCACCGGGGGAACGGGACACGCCCGGGATATCCCCGTGGGCACCCGATGTGGGAGATGCGACCCCTGGGTGGGGGTCACAGGTGTGGGGTGTTTGGGGTCACAGCTGTGGGGTCTCTGGGGTCACAGGTGTGAGGTCTTTGGGGTCACAGGTGTGAGGTGTTTGGGGTCACAGGTGTGGGGTGTTTGGGGTCACAGGTGTGAGGTCTTTGGGGTCACAGGTGTGAGGTCTTTGGGGTCACAGGTGTGGGGTTTTTGGGGTCACAGCTGTGGGGTGTTTGGGGTCACAGGTGTGGGGTGTTTGGGGTCACAGGTGAGGGATCTTTGGGGTCACAGCTGTGAGGTGTTTGGGGTCACAGGTGTGAGGTGTTTGGGGTCACAGGTGTGGGGTGTTTGGGGTCACAGGTGTGGGGTGTTTGGGGTCACAGGTGTGGGGTTTTTGGGGTCACAGCTGTGGGGTGTTTGGGGTCACAGCTGTGGGGTGTTTGGGGTCACAGCTGTGGGGTCTTTGGGGTCACAGCTGTGAGGTGTTTGGGGTCACAGCTGTGGGGTCTTTGGGGTCACAGCTGTGGGGTCTTTGGGGTCACAGCTGTGGGGTGTTTGGGGTCAAAGGTGTGGGGTCTCTGGGGTCACAGCTGTGGGGTCTTTGGGGTCACAGGTGTGAGGTGTTTGGGGTCACAGCTGTGGGGTCTCTGGGGTCACAGCTGTGAGGTGTTTGGGGTCACAGGTGTGGGGTGTTTGGGGTCACAGGTCTGGGGTCTTTGGGGTCACAGGTGTGAGGTGTTTGGGGTCACAGGTGTGAGGTGTTTGGGGTCACAGCTCTGGGGTGTTTGGGGTCACAGGTGAGGGGTTTTTGGGGTCACAGCTGTGGGGTCTTTGGGGCTGCAGGTGTGGGGTCAGGAGACCTCGGAGCACAGGTTTGGGGTGCCCTGAGTCCCTGCACCCCAAAGTTTGGGTTCTGCCAGATGTGGGGTCAGGTGTGTCAGGGCACAGGTGTGGGGGTCCCTGTGACACAGGTGTGGGGTTCCAGGTGTGTCAGGGCACAGGTTTGGGGGTCCCTGTGACACAGGTGTGGGGTTCAGTGGGTCCCTGTGACACAGGTGTGGGGTCAGGTGTGTCAGGGCACACGTTTGGGGTCCCTGTGACACATGTGTGGGGTCCCTGTGACACAGGTGTGGGGTTCAGTGGGTCCCCTGTGACACAGGTGTGGTGTTCCAGGTGTGTCAGGGCACAGGTTTGGGGTTCAGTGGATCCCTGTGACACATGTGTGGGGTCCCTGTGACACATGTGTGGGGTCCCTGTGCCCCAGCCCTGGGTCAGGAGCTGCAGCCGTGGGGCCGGGGGTGCCCTGGCTGTCACTTCAGGGGGTGGCAGTCCCGTTTCGGGGGTGACAGCGCTGTTCTGGGGGGTGACAGCGCCATTTCGGAGGTGACAGCGCCATTTCGGGGGGTGATGGTGACATTTCGAGGGGTGACAGTCCCGTTTCGGGGTGTGACGTCGCCATTTCGGGGGGTGACAGTCCCGTTTCGGGGGTGACAGTGCTGTTCTGGGGGGTGACAGCGCCATTTTGGTAGGTGACAGCGCCACTTCGGGGGGTGACAGTGTCATTTCGGGGGGTGACAGTGCTGTTCTAGGGGGTGACAATCCCGTCTCGGGAGGTGACAATCCCGTTTCGGGAGGTGACAGTTCCGTTCCGAGAGGTGACAGTCCCATTTCGGGAGGTGACAGTCCCATTTCGGGAGGTGACAGTCCCGTTCCGAGAGGTGACAATCCCGTTCCGAGAGGTGACAGTCCCGTCTCGGGAGGTGACAGTCCCATTCGGAAGGTGACAGTCCCATTCCGAGAAGTGACAGTCCCGTTCCGAGAGGTGACAGTCCCCTTTCGGTGGGTGACAGTCCCATTCGGAAGGTGACAGTCCCGCTCTGTCCCCAGCGCTGCTGGCGGCCGTCAGGATCAACGGCAAGGGCCGGGAGGTTCTGTACCTGGCCAAAGGTGACTCGGTCAAACTGGGCTGTCCCTACGTGCTGGAGCCCGAGGACAACGGCCCCCAGGGCGTGGGGATCGAGTGGATCCAGATCCAGCCCGAGAGACCCGGCCCCGAGAACGTGGTGAGCGCCGGGGGTGGGCGCGGCCCGGGGGGAGCGGGGGGGACAGGACAGGTAGGGACAGGTAGGACAGGGACAGGGACAGATGGACAGGGACAGACAGGACAGGGACAGACAGACAGGACAGGAAGGGACAGGGACAGACAGGGACAGGCAGGACAGGGACGGGTAGGGACAGGGACAGGCAGGACAGGGAAGGGACAGGCAGGACAGGGGCAGACAGGACAGGGACAGGGACAGGGACAGGATAGGGACAGGACAGGACAGGAAGGGACAGGGACAGGCAGGACAGGGAAGGGACAACCAGGACAGGAAGGGACAGGCAGGACAGGGACAGGACAGGGACAGACAGGACAGGGACAGACAGGACAGGACAGGAAGGGACAAGAAGGGACAAACAGGAAAGACAGGACAGGGACAGGCAGGACAGGGAAGGGACAGGCAGGACAGGGACAGGACAGGGACAGGCAGGACAGGGAAGGGACAGGCAGGACAGGGAAGGGACAGGCAGGACAGGGACAGGGACAGGACAGGGACAGGCAGGGGACAGGCAGGGGACAGGACAGGGACAGGGACAGGACAGGGACAGGCAGGGGACAGGGACAGGGACAAACAGGAAAGACGGGACAGGGACAGACAGGACAGGGACAGGCAGGGGACAGGGACAGGAAAGGGACAGGGGACAGGGAAGGTCTGGAAGGACAGAGAAGGACCGGGCAGAGTCTGGAAATGCTGGACAGGAAAGGGACAGGCAGGGACAGACAGGACAGGGACAGGGACAGGGACAGACAGGACAGGGACAAGCAGGACAGGGACAAGCAGGACAGGGACAGGGACAAACAGGACAGACAGGACAGGGACAGGCAGGACAGGGAAGGGACAGGACAGGGACAGGGACAGGGACAGACAGGACAGGGACAAACAGGACAGACAGGACAGGGACAGGCAGGACAGGAAGGGACAGGGACAGGGACAGGCAGGGGACAGGCAGGGGACAGGGACAGGAAGGGGACAGGGGACAGGGAAGGTCTGGAAGGACAGAGAAGGACCGGGCAGGGTCTGGAAATGCTGGACAGGAAAGGGACAGGGACAGGACATGGACAGGGAAGGGACAACCAGGACAGGAAGGGACAGACAGGACAGGGACAAACAGGACAGACAGGACAGGGACAGGCAGGACAGGGAAGGGACAGGCAGGGACAGGGACAGGCATGACAGGGACAGGGACAGACAGGACAGGAAAGGGACAGGGGACAGGGAAGGTCTGGAAGGACAGAGAAGGACCGGGCAGGGTCTGGAAATGTTGGACAGGAAAGGGACAGGGAGGGACAGACAGGACAGGGACAGGGACAGGGACAGGGACAGACAGGACAGGACAGGACAGGACAGGACAGGAAGGGACAAGAAGGGACAAACAGGAAAGACAGGACAGGGATAGACAGGACAGGGACAGGGACAGGGACAGGCAGGACAGGACAGGACAGGACAGGACAGGGGCAGACAGGACAGGAAAGGGACAGGGGACAGGGAAGGTCTGGAAGGACAGAGAAGGACCGGGCAGGGTCTGGAAATGCTGGACAGGAAAGGGACAGGGAGGGACAGACGGGACAGGGACAGGGACAGGGACAGGGACAGGGACAGGGACAAGCAGGACAGGGACAAACAGGACAGACAGGACAGGGACAGGCAGGACAGGAAGGGACAGGGACAGGGACAGGGACAGGGACAGGACAGGGACAGGCAGGGGCAGACAGGACAGGGAAGGACCAGGCAGGATCTGGAAGTGCTGGGATGAGAAGGAATAAGCAGGACAAGGAGGGACAGACAGGACAGGAAAGGGACAACCAGGACAGGCAGCCACAGGCAGGACAGGAAAGGGACAGGCAGGGACAGGGACAGGGACAGGGACAGGGACAGGGACAGGGACAGGGACAGGGACAGGGACAGGACAGGCAGGATTTGGCAGAGTCTGGAAGGATGAAGCAGGACAGACTGGGATGGGCTGGGATTTGGGATTTGGGATTTGGGATTTGGGCTGGGGTGTGATGGAGCCCAGCTGAGCAGGCAGGGACAGGGACAGGGACAGGGACAGGGGACAGGGGACAGGGGCAGGGACAGGGACAGGGACAGAGACAGGGGACAGGGACAGGGACAGGGACAGGGACAGGGGACAGGGACAGGGACAGGGACAGGGACAGGGACAGGGACAGACCGGCCAGGCCAGAGGGCCAGGCAGGGCCAGGCAGGGGAAAAACAGGGAGAGGCAAAGAAAAAACATGGAAAAACAGGTCCGGGCAGGGGAAAAACAGGGACAGGCAGGGACAGGGAGGGTCTGGCAGCGTCTGGGAGTGCCGGGCTGGGAAGGACAAAGCTGGGAAGGACAAAGATGGGCTGGGGCCCAGCCGAGGAGACAGCCACAGGCAGGACAGGTACAGACAGGTCCGGGCAGGGAAAAAACAGGGACAGGCAGGGGAAAAACAGGGACAGGCAGGGGAAAAAACAGGGACAGGCAGGAGAAAAACAGGGAGAGGCAAGAACAGGGAGAGGCAGGACAGGGATAGGCAAGGAAAAAAAAGACAGGCAGAGAAAGGAAGGAGCAGACAGGGACAGGGAGGTGTAGGCAGGGACAGAGGGGACAGAGGGGACAGAGGGGACAGAGGGGGACAGAGGGGACAGAGAGGGACAGAGGGGACAGAGGGGACAGAGGGGACAGAGGGGACAGAGGGGGACAGAGGGGGCAGAGGGGACAGAGGGGGCAGAGGGGACAGAGGGGGACAGAGGGGACAGAGGGGGCAGAGGGGGACATCCACATCCCCAACCAACCCTAACCCAATCCAACCAACGCTAACCCAACCCTAACTAGTCTAAACCCTAAATAAACCCAAGCCAAACTGTAATCCTAACCAAACCCAAACTAACCTAAACCAAACCCAAACCAACCTAAACCCAACCCTAACCTAACCCAACCAAACCCTAACCTAAACCAAACCAACCCTAACCAACCCTAACCCAACCCAATCAACTTTAATCCAACCTAAACCAAACCCAGCCCAAACCCAACCCCTAATCCTAACTCAACCAAACCCAACCCAAACCCAAACTCATCCAAACCCAACCCAAACCTGACCCAACCAAACCCAACCCAAACTCAATCAAACCCAGCCAAACCTGACCCAACCCAAACCCAAATTCAGCCCAAACCCAGCCCCTAATCCTAACTCAACCAAACTCAACCCAACCCAAACTCAACCAAATCCAACTTAACCCAAACCATCCCAAACTAAACCCAACCCAACCTCAACCAAACCCTGAACCCAACCCAA
Organism: Sylvia borin; assembly: GCA_014839755.1. Lineage (NCBI taxonomy): Eukaryota > Metazoa > Chordata > Aves > Passeriformes > Sylviidae > Sylvia > Sylvia borin. The sequence continues at coordinate 24,111 of JACEWE010000104.1, forward strand.
CCCAACTCCTAATCCTAACTCAACCCAACCCAGCCCAATCAGCCTTAACCCAACCCAACCAAACCTTAACCCAACCCAACCCAACCCAAACTCAACCAAATCCAAATCAATCCAAACCATCTCGAATTAAACCCAACCCAACTCAACCCAAACCAACCCCTAATCCTAACTCAACCAAACCCAACCCAACCCAACCCTAACCCAACCCGAACCCTAATCCTAACTCAACCAAACCAAACCCAACCCAAACTCAACCAAACCCAACCCAAACTCAACCAAATCCAACTTAACCCAAACCAACCCAAACTCAACCAAACCCAACCCAACCTCAACCAACCCAACCCAAACTAAACCAAACCCAAACTCAACCAAACCCAACCCAATCAACCTTAACCCAACCCAACCCAACCCAACTCAACCAAACCCTAACCCAACCCAACCCAACCAACCCAACCCAACCCAACCTCAACCAACCCAACCCAAACTCAACCAAACCCAACCTCAACCGCCCCCGCCCCGCCCCGCCCCACACACGTCCCCCCGGCCGCGCTGACGCCGCCGTCCCCGCGCGTCCCCAGTTCCTGTCCTACCAGGACCACCACGTGAACTACGGCAGCGGCTCGGGGCTGCAGGACCGCGTGGCCTTCGTGCAGACGGACCCGGGCCAGCGCGACGCCTCCATCCGCCTGGCCGACCTGCAGGAGAGCGACACCGGCACCTACCAGTGCCGCGTCAAGAAGAACACGGTGGCCGTGCACGAGGTCATCGTCACCGTGCAAGGTGAGGATGCGTCCCTCCGCGGGGTCCTGGCGTGACGCGGTGTGGCCTCGGTGGCACCTGTCGTCTCCCCGCTCGGTGACGAGGTGGGGCTGGTTTGTTGTGGTTGTGTTCCGTCTTCTGGTGGCGCTGGTGGTGTCACCTGTGTCACTGTCATGTGGCCCTTGGTGGTCCTAAAAGTGTCACCTGTGTCCCTCTCCCATGTGGCCCTTGGTGGCCCCAGCAGTGTCACCTGTGCCCCCCTCTCAAGTGGCCCTTGGTGGCCCTAAAAGTGCCACCTGTGCTCTTCTCATGTGGCCCTGATGGTGTCACCTGTGTCACTGTCATGGGGCCCTTGGTGGTCCTAAAAGTGTCACCTGTGTCCCTCTCCCATGTGGCCCTGATGGTGTCACCTGTGCCCCTCTCATGTGGCACTTGGTGGCCCTAAAAGTGTCACCTGTGCCCCTCTCCCATGTGGCCCTTGGTGGCCCTAAAAATGTCACCTGTGTCCTTCTCATGTGGCCCTTGGTGGCCCTAAAAGTGTCACCTGTGTCCTTCTCATGTGGCCCTTGGTGGCCCTAAAAATGTCACCTGTGTCCCTCTCCCATGTGGCCCTTGGTGGCCCCAGCAGTGTCACCTGTGCCCCCCTCTCATGTGGCCCTTGGTGGCACTGGCAGGGTCACCTGTGCCCCTCTCATGTGGCCCTTGGTGGCCCTAAAAGTGTCACCTGTGTCCCTCTCCCATGTGGCCCTGATGGTGTCACCTGTGCCCCTCTCCCATGTGGCACTTAGTGGCCCTAAAAGTGTCACCTGTGCTCTTCTCATGTGGCCCTGATGGTGTCACCTGTGTCCCTCTCCCATGTGGCCCTTGGTGGCCCTAAAATTGTCACCTGTGCTCTTGTCATGTGGCCCTTGGTGGCACTGGTGGTGTCACCTGTGTCCCTCTCCCATGTGGCCCTTGGTGGACCTAAAAGTGCCACCTGTGCTCTTCTCATGTGGCCCTTGGTGGCACTGGTGGTGTCACCTGTGTCTCTCTCATGTGGCCCTTGGTGGCACTGGCAGTGTCAGCTCTGTCCCTCTCTCATGTGGCCCTTGGTGGTCCTAAAAGTGTCGCCTGTGTCCCTCTCCCATGTGGCCCTGATGGTGTCACCTGTGCCCCTCTCATGTGGCACTTGGTGGCCCTAAAATTGTCACCTGTGCTCTTCTCATGTGGCCCTGATGGTGTCACCTGTGTCCCTCTCCCATGTGGCCCTTGGTGGCCCTAAAAGTGTCACCTGTGCTCTTCTCATGTGGCCCTGATGGTGTCACCTGTGTCACTGTCATGTGGCCCTTGGTGGTCCTAAAATGTCACCTGTGTCCCTCTCATGTGGCACTTGGTGGCCCTAAAAGTGTCACTTGTGCTCTTCTCATGTGGCCCTGACAGTGTCACCTGTGTCCCTCTCATGTGGCCCTAAAAGTGCCACCTGTGTCCCTCTCCCATGTGGCCCTTGGTGGCCCTAAAAATGTCACCTGTGCCCCTCTCCCATGTGGCCCTGATGGTGTCACCTGTGTCCCTCTCCCATGTGGCCCTTGGTGGCCCTAAAAGTGTCACCTGTGCTCTTCTCATGTGGCCCTGATGGTGTCACCTGTGCCCCTCTGCCACGTGGCCCTTGGTGGCCCCAGCAGTGTCACCTGAGCCCTCCTCTCATGTGGCCCTTGGTGGCACTGGCAGGGTCACCTGTGTCCCTTTCATATGGCCCTTGATGGCCCTAAAAGTGCCACCTGTGTCCCTCTCATGTGGCCCTTGGTGGCACTGGCAGGGTCACCTGTGTCCCTCTCTCATGTAGCCCTTGGTGGCACTGACAATGTCCCCTGTCCCCCATCCAGGTGGCCCTGACAGTGTCCCGTGTCCCCCCACCCCAGGTGACTCCTGTTCCCTCACCCCCAGGTGTCCCCTCTCCTGGGTGGCCCCTGGTGACCTCGATGTGACCCTGACAGTGTCCCCTGTCCCCTTCCCGTGTCCCCTGGTGGCCCTGACAGTGTCCCCTGTCCCTCTCCTGGCTGTCCCTGTCCCCTGTCCCCATCTCGGGTGTCCCGTGTTCCTGTCCCTTGTCCCCCTTGGCGGTGTCCCCACTGTCCCCCGTCCCCTCTCCTCTCCTGGCTGTCCCTGGTGGTGGCCCTGTCCCCTCCTGCGTGTCCCTGTCCCCTCGGCTGTCCCTGCCAGTGTCCCTGGTGTCCCCTAACGGTGTCTCCGGTGTCCCCTTGCCGCTGTCCCCACTGTCCCCTGACGGTGTCCCAGTGTCCCCTGACGGTGTCCCCGCTGTCCCCGGTATCCGCGGTGTCCCCTGACGTGTGGCCGGTGTCCCCTGCCGATGTCCCTGTCCCCCTCCTGGCTGTCCCCTCCTTGTCCCTTGTCCCCTGCTCCCTCGGTTGTCCCTGCCACTGTCCCCGCTGTCCCCACTGTCCCCACTGTCCCCACTGTCCCCTGCCGCTGTCCCCGCACGATGTCCCCGCTGTCAGTTTTTTTTTCACCTGCTGTCCCCGCGGCTGTCCCACTGTCCCCTATCGCTGTCCCCGCTGTCCCCTATTGCTGTCCCTGCTGTCCGCGGGCGGTGGCTGTCGCTGACGGTGGCCGTGTCCCCGCTGTCCCGCTGTCCCCTATCGCTGTCCCCGCTGTCCCCGCGGGCGGTGGCCGTCGCTGACCGTGTCCCCACTGTCCCCTATGGCTGTCCCCGGGCGGTGGCCGTCGCTGACGGTGGCCGTGTCCCCGCTGTCCCCTGTCGCTGACGGTGGCCGTGTCCCCTGTCGCTGTCCCCTGTGGCTGACGGTGTCCCCGCTGTCCCCGCTGCCCCTATCGCTGTCCCCGCTCTCTCCGCTGTCCCCTGTCGCTGACGGTGGCCGTGTCCCCACTGTCCCCTGTCGCTGACGGTGGCCGTGTCCCCTGTCGCTGTCCCCTGTGGCTGACGGTGTCCCCGCTGTCCCCTGTCGCTGTCCCCTGTCGCTGTCCCCTGTCGCTGACCGTGTCCCCGCTGTCCCCTATCGCTGTCCCCTATCGCTGTCCCCTGTCGCTGTCCCCTGTCGCTGTCCCCTGTCGCTGACGCTGTCCCCGCTGTCCCCTGTGGCTGTCCCCTGTGGCTGACGGTGGCCGTGTCCCCTATCGCTGTCCCCTGTCGCTGTCCCCTGTGGCTGACGGTGGCCGTGTCCCCGCTGTCCCCTATCGCTGTCCCCTGTCGCTGTCCCCTGTCGCTGACGCTGTCCCGCTGTCCCCACTGTCCCCTGTGGCTGACGGTGGCCGTGTCCCCTGTCGCTGTCCCCTGTCGCTGTCCCCTGTCGCTGACGGTGTCCCCGCTGTCCCCTGTGGCTGTCCCCTGTGGCTGACGGTGGCCGTGTCCCGCTGTCCCCTATCGCTGTCCCGCTGTCCCCTGTCGCTGTCCCCTGTGGCTGTCCCCTGTGGCTGACGGTGGCCGTGTCCCCTGTCGCTGTCCCCTGTCGCTGACGGTGTCCCCGCTGTCCCCTGTCGCTGTTCCCTGTCGCTGTCCCCTGTGGCTGTCCCCTGCCGCTGACGGTGGCCGTGTCCCAGCAGAGAAGCCCGCGGCGCCGCAGTGCTGGAGCGAGGGGGAGCTGGTGGAGGGGGGCTCGGTGCTGCTGCGCTGCTTCAGCCGGGGGGGCACCGCGCCCCTCGCCTACCAGTGGGCCAAACTGGCCGAGGGCTACGGGGGGGGCCGCCTGCCCTCGGGGACCCTGCAAGGTGCGTCCGGGGGGCTGCGGGGGGTCCGGGGGGCGTTTGGGGGGGTCCGGGGGGCCTTTGGGGGGGTCCGGGGAGGGGGTTATTGGGGGATCTGGGGGGTTTATTGGGGGTTTGCGGGGGTCCGGGGGACGTTGGGGGGGTCCAGGGAGGGGGTTATTGGGGGATTTGGGGGGTTTATTGGGGTTTGGGGGGGTCCGGGGAGCCTTTGGGGGGGTCTAGGGGCCCTGGGGGGGGTCCGGGGGGCCTTGGGGGGTCCGGGGAGGGGGTTATTGGGGGGTTTGGGGGGTTTATTGGGGGTTTGGGGGGGTCCGGGGGGCCTTGGGGGGGTCCGGGGAGGGGGTTATTGGGGGGTTTGGGGGGTTTATTGGGCGTTTATTGGGGGTTTATTGGGGGTTTATTGGGGATTTATTGGGGATTTATTGGGGGTTATTGGGGGGGTTGGGGGGGTTTTTGGGGATTTGTTGGGGGGGTTTTTGGGGATTTATTGGGGGTTTATTGGGGGGTTTATTGCGGGTTTATTCGGTGGTTATTGGGGGTTTATTGGGGGTTTATTGGGGGTTATTGGGGGGTTTATTGGGGATTTATTGGGTGTTTATTGGAGATTTATTGGGGGTTTATTGGGTGTTTATTGGAGATTTACTGGGGGTTTATTAGGGATTTATTGCATATTTATTGGGGGTTTATTGGGGGTTTATTGCAGGTTTATTCGGTGGTTATTGGGGGGTTTATTGGGGGGTTTATTGGGGGGTTTATTGCAGATTTATTGGGGATTTATTGGGGATTTATTTGGTGGTTATTGGGTGTTTATTGGGGGTTTATTGGGGGGTTTATTGGGATTTATTGGGGGTTTATTGGGGGGTTTATTAGGGGGTCTCTGCCCTCGGGGACCCTGCGACATGGGTCACAGGATTTTGGGGGGCTCGGGGGGGGGGTGCGCGTGAGGGGGAGGGGTTCTGTGTGTCCGTGTGTCCGTGTGTCCATGTCCTTGTGTTCATGTGTCCATGTGTCCGTGTGTCCATGTGTCCGTGTCCATGTGTCACTGTGTCCGTGTCCCTGTGTCCCTGTGTCCATGTCCGTGTGTCCCTGTGTCCATGTCCATGTCCATGTGTCATACCCATGTGTCCATGTGTCCATGTCCACGTGTGTCATATCCGTGTGTCCGTGTGTCTGTGTCCCTGTGTTCATGTCCCTGTCCCCATGTCCATGTGTCCCTGTGTCATACCCGTGTGTCCCATGTCCACGTGTGTCCCTGTGTCTGCCCGTGTGTCCCTGTCCATGTGTCCATGTCCCTGTCACCCATGTCCCTGTGTCCATGTCCCTGTGTCATGTCCATGTGTCCATGTCCACGTGTGTCCGTGTGTCATATCCATGTGTCTGTGTGTCTGTGTCCGTGTGTCCATGACCCTGTCACCCATGTCCCTGTGTCTGGGTCCGTGTGTCATGTCCATATGTCATATCCGTGTGTCCGTGTGTCATGTCCATGTGTCCGTGTGTCTGGGTCCGTGTGTCCATGTCCCTGTGTCTGTGCTCCTGTCCCCATGTCTGTGTGTCCACGTCCATGTGTCCATGTGTCATACCCGTGTGTCCGTGTGTCCATGTCCACGTGTGTCATATCCGTGTGTCCGTGTGTCCATGTCCCTGTCACCCATATCCCTGTGTCCATGTCCGTGTGTCCATGTGTCTGTGTGTCCGTGTCCGTGTGTCCATGTCCCTGTCACCCACATCCCTGTGTCCATGTCCATGTGTCCATGTCCATGTGTTCATGTCCACGTGTCATACCCGTGTGTCCCAGTGTCCGTGCCCCTGTCCCCATGTCCGTGTGTCCACGTCCATGTGTCCGTGTGTCTGTGTGTCCATGTCCGTGTGTCCGTGTCCCTGTCACCCGTGTCCCTGTGTGTCCATGTCCCTGTCACCCATGTCCCTGTGCTCCCATGTCCCTGTCACCCATGTCCCCATGTGCCCATGTCCCTGTCACACGCCTCTGCATGCTCCATGTCCCTCTGCTCCTCCATCCATGTCCCTGTGTGTCCCCATGTGTCCCTGTGTGTCCATGTCCCTGTGTGTCCGTGTGTCCCTGTGTCTCTGTGTCCCCGTGTGTCCCTGTATGTCTCCATGTGTCCCTGTGTGTCCATGTCCCTGTGTGTCCATGTCCCTGTGTGTCCCTGTGTCCGTGTGTCCATGTCCCTGTGTGTGTCCATGTCCCTGTGTGTCCATGTCCCTGTGTCCGTGTGTCCATGTCCCTGTGTGTCCCCTGTGTCCCTGTGTGTCCCTGTATGTCTCCATGTGTCCCTGTGTGTCCCCATGTGTCCCCATGTGTCCCGTGTGTCCATGTCCCTGTATGTCCCCTGTGTCCCTGTGTGTCCCTGTGTGTGTCCATGTCCCTGTGTCCATGTCCCTGTGTGTCCCCTGTGTCCCTGTGTCCATGTCCCTGTGTCCATGTCCCTGTGTGTCCATGTCCCTGTGTGTCCCTGTGTCCATGTCCCTGTGTGTCCCTGTGTCCATGTCCCCATGTGTCCCCTGTGTCCCTGTGTGTCCCCTGTGTCCCTGTGTGTCCATGTCCCTGTGTCCATGTCCCTGTGTGTCCCCATGTGTCCCCATGTGTCCCCATGTGTCCATGTCCCTGTGTGTCCATGTCCCTGTGTCTCCATGTGTCCCCATGTGTCCCCATGTGTCCCTGTGTCCATGTCCCTGTGTCCCCTGTGTCCCCCTGTCCCCACACACCCTCTCCGGGGTGGCTCAGCCGTGACCCCGAGGTGACAGTGCCACCTGTCCCCTCCAGGCCGTGCTCCGGGTGACCTCCTGATCCGCAGCCTGACGGTGGCACACGCTGGCACCTACCAGTGCCGTGTCACCAACCGCGTGGGCTACTCGGTGTGCCAGCTGAACCTGAACCCCGGGCCCCGTGAGTGACATGGGGACACTGGGGACATGGGGACACTGGGGACACTGAGGGGACACGGGGTGTGCCAGCTGAACCTGAACCCGGGGCCCCGTGAGTGACATGGGGACATGGGGACACTGGTGACATGGGGACACTGGGGACACTGTGGGGACACGGGGTGTGCCAGCTGAGCCTGAACCCGGGGCCCCGTGAGTGACATGGGGACATGGGGACACTGGGGACACTGAGGGGACACTGTGGGGACACGGGGTGTGCCAGCTGAGCCTGAACCCGGGGCCCCGTGAGTGACATGGGGACATGGGGACACTGGGGACATGGGGACACTGAGGGGACACGGGGTGTGCCAGCTGAACCTGAACCCGGGGCCCCGTGAGTGACATGGGGACATGGGGACATGGGGACACTGGGGACATGGGGACACTGTGGGGACAGTGGGGACACTGTGGGGACATGGGGACACTGAGGGGACACGGGGTGTGCCAGCTGAACCTGAACCCGGGGCCCCGTGAGTGACATGGGGACATGGGGACACTGTGGACACACTGGGGACACTGTGGGGACACGGGGTGTGCCAGCTGAACCTGAACCCGGGGCCCCGTGAGTGACATGGGGACATGGGGACATTGAGGGGACATGGGGTGTGCCACCTGAACCCGGGGCCCCGTGAGTGACATGGGGACATGGGGACATGGGGACACTGGGGACACTGAGGGGACACGGAGTGTGCCAGCTGAACCTGAACCCGGGGCCCCGTGAGTGACATGGGGACACTGGGGACATGGGGACACTGGTGACATGGGGACACTGGGGACATGGGGACATGGGGACATGGGGACACTGTGGGGACATGGGGACATGGGGACACTGTGGGGACACTGGGACACTGAGGGGACACGGGGTGTGCCAGCTGAACCTGAACCCCGGGCCCCGTGAGTGACATGGGGACATGGGGACATGGGGACATGGGGACACTGTGGGGACACGGGGTGTGCCAGCTGAACCTGAACCCGGGGCCCCGTGAGTGACATGGGGACACTGGGGACGCTGTGGACACTGAGGGGACACGGGGTGTGCCAGCTGAACCTGAACCCCGGGCCCCGTGAGTGACATGGGGACATGGGGACATGGGGACACTGGGGACACTGGTGGTGACACAGGGTGGCACCGGGATGTCTCAGGTGCCAAGGTGGCCCAAGGGTGACTCTGAGGTGGCACTGGGGCTGGCTCTGGGTGTCCCCCGGCTGTCCCCGACCCCCAGACTGGCACCGGGCTGGCTCGGGGTGGCACTGGGGTGGCACTGGGGTGGCACTGGGGATGGCACTGGGTGACTCTGGCCCCCAGGGCTGGCACTGGGGTGGCACTGGGGTGGCTCTGGGTGGCACTGGGGTGGCACTTGGGGATGGCTCTGGGTGTCCCTGGCCCCCAGACTGGCACTGGGGTGGCACTTGGGGATGGCACTGGGTGTCCCTGGCCCCCAGGGCGGCACTGGGGTGGCACTGGGTGGCACTGGAGTGGCACTGGGGATGGCTCTGGGTGTCCCTGGCCCCCAGGGTGGCACTGGGGTGGCACTTGGGGATGGCACTGGGTGTCCCCTGGGTGTCCCTAGCCCCCAGGGCTGGCACTGGGGTGGCACTGGGGTGGCTCTGGGTGGCACTGGGGTGGCACTGGGGATGGCTCTGGGTGTCCCCCGGCTGTCCCCGACCCCCAGACTGGCACCGGGGTGGCTCGGGGTGGCACTGGGGTGGCACTTGGGGATGGCTCTGGGTGTCCCTGGCCCCCAGGGTGGCACTGGGGTGGCTCTGGGTGGCACTGGGGTGGCACTTGGGGATGGCTCTGGGTGTCCCTGGCCCCCAGGGTGGCACTGGGGTGGCTCTGGGTGGCACTGGAGTGTCCCTGGGTGTCTCAGGGTGTCTCTGGGTGGCACTGGGGCGGCACTGGGGTGGCTCTGAGGTGTCCCTGGCTGTCCCCGCTGTGGCCGGCGGTGGCGGGCGGTGACAGGAGGTGACAGGCGGTGACAGTAGGTGACAGGCGGTGACAGGAGGTGACAGCCCGTGTCCCCCGGCAGGTGGGCGCCAGGCCGGCATCATCGTGGGCTCCATCCTGGGCTCCCTCCTCCTCCTCAGCCTCCTGGGGCTGCTCATCTGGGCCCTGATCGCCCGCTACCAGCGCAAGGAGTGCCAGCGGGCCTGCAGCGACTGCAGGTGGGGACACCGGGACATTGGGGACATTGGGGACACCGGGGACATTGGGGACACTGGGGACACCGGGGACACCGGGTGACATTGGGGACATTGGGGACATTGGGGACATTGGGGACATTGGGGACACTGGGGACACCGGGGACATCGGGGACACTGGGGACATTGGGGACACTGGGGACATGGGGACACTGGGGACACTGGGGACATTGGGGACATTGGGGACATTGGGGACACTGGGGACATTGGGGACATTGGGGGACACTGGGGACACTGGGGACATTGGGGACACTGGGGGCATTGGGGACACCAGGGACACTGGGGACATTGGGGACACTGGGGACACTGGGTGACATTGGGGACACTGGTGACACTGGGGACACTGGGCTGTGCTGGGCTCTTCTGGGCACCACTGAGTGACACAGGTGGGTGACACAGGACACTGGGGACACCAAGGGGTGTCACCAGGCACGGCTGGGTGGCACAGGACACCAATGGGTGTCACCAGGCACAGGCGGGTGGCAGAGGACACTGAGGGGTGTCACCAGGCACAGGTGGGTGACACAGGACACCGAGGGGTGTCACCAGGCACAGGCGGGTGGCACAGGACACTGAGGGACACCAGGGACACCAATGGGTGACACCAGGCACAGGCAGGTGACACAGGACACCGGAGACACCAATGGGTGACACCAGGCACGGCTGGGTGACACAGGACACCGAAGGGTGTCACCACGCACTGTTGGGTGCCAGGGCGACACCAGGGACACCAACTGGTGACACCACGCACACACTGGGTGCCGCTGTCCCCCGGCCACCCCAACCAGTGCCACCAACCACGGGCGACACCATGAGAGCCACCAAAGCGTGCAAACCCCCCCCTCGCCCCCAGGGACACCCCGGGGACACCCCGGGGACACCTCGGGGACACCTCGGGGTGGCCCTGACGCCTTGTCGCCGTCCCCCGCAGGAGCAGCACGGGTGGCACCATGCCGCGGCCCTGTGTCACCTGCGGCCACCACTCGTACTCGCCGCACGGCATCAGCTACATGCAGTGCCAGCACGGCGACAGCGACGAGCGCGCCGCAGCGCTGCTCTGCAACGACGGCATGCGACACCAGGTCACCTGCCCCGCGCTGTGACACCGCCGCGGCGACACGGCGACAGCGACACGGCGACACGGCGACACGGCGACACGGCGACGGCGGGAGCGGCTGTCACCGCCTTAAAACCCCACAAAATCCTTCAAAATTACACCGATTTTTCCCAAAATATAAAGAAATTCGTTCCCTGGTGTCCCCTCGCCGGGACAGCGACAGTGACAACGACAGTGACAGCGACACAGCGACAGTGACAGCGATGGCGGGAGCGGCTGTCACCGCCTTAAAACCCCACAAAATCCTTCAAAATTACACCAATTTTTCCCTAAATATAAAGAAATTCGTTCCCTGGTGTCCCCTTGCGGGGTCATCGTGGGGTTGGGGACAGCGACAACGACAGTGACAGCGACAGTGACACCGACGGCGGGAGCGGCTGTCACCGCCTTAAACCCCAAAAAACCCCACAAAATCCCTCAAAATTACACCAATTTTTCCCAAAATCCAAAGAAATTCGTTCCCTGGTGTCCCCTCGCGGGGTCATCGTGGGGACAGTGACAGTGACAGCGACAGTGAGTGACAGTGACAGTGACAGCGACGGCGGGAGCGGCTGTCACCGCCTTAAAACCCCACAAAATCCTTCAAAATTACACCAATTTTTCTCAAAATATAAAAAAATTCGTTCCCTGGTGTCCCCTCGCGGGGTCAGTGACAATGACAGCGACAGTGACAGTGACAGTGACACCGACGGCGGGAGCGGCTGTCACCGCCTTGAACCCCACAAAATCCTTCAAAATCCTTCAAAATTACACCAATTTTTCCCAAAATATAAAGAAATTCGTTCCCTGGTGTCCCCTCGCGGGGACAGCGACAGTGACAGTGGCAGTGACAGTGACAGTGACACCGACGGCGGGAGCGGCTGTCACCGCCTTGAACCCCTAAAAAACCCCTCAAAATCCTTCAAAATTACACCAATTTTTCCCAAAATATAAAGAAATTCGTTCCCTGTTGTCCCCTCGCGGGGTCATCGCGGGGACAGCGACAGTGACAACGACAGCGCGACAGCGACAGTGACACCGACGGCGGGAGCGGCTGTCACCGCCTTAAAACCCCCCAAAAAACCCTAAAAATCCCCCAAATCCCCCAAATCCGCCCCAAATTTGGCCTCCCGCCCTCCGCTGTCACTTTGGGGTTGGCTTTTTTTGCTTTATTTTGGGGTTTGGCCCCGTTTTTTACGCCCCCTCCCCAATTTCCGGACCCTCCCCCATCCCCAAATTTCCCCAATTTCCCCAAAATTCCCCAAAATTCCCAAAATTCCCCCAAATTCCCCAAAATTCCCAAAATTTCCCCCAAATTCCCAAATTTTCCCTCATTTCCAGCCCCTTTCCCGGATTTCCGGAGTTTATTGTCACCCGTTGTCACCGCCCCGCCCCCACATTTGGGATTTTTTGGGGGGGTTTTATATTTATTATTTTATTTTTTTTGGAAGGGGGAAATCGGGAATCGCGGATTGGAAAAAAGAATCCCGAAAAAAAAAAAAAAACCACAAAAGAAACAGAAAAAAAAAAGGGGGAAAAAAGGGGGAAAAAAACCAAAACAAAAAAAAAACAAAACGGAAGAAAAGGAAATGGAATAAAATTGTAAAATTGAGTGAATTGAGAGCGGGAGTGGCGTGACGTGGGGACATGGGGACAGGGGAGGGGACAGAGGGGACAGGGATGGGGACATGGGGACAGGGATGGGGACAGGAGAAGGGACAGAGATGGGGACAGAGGTGACAGAAATGGTGAAAGGGATGGGGACAGGGGAGGGGACAGAGGGGACAGAGACGGGGACAGAGGGGACAGGGATGGCGAAAGGGATGGGGACAGGGGAGGGGACATGGGGACAGGAGAGGGGACAGGGATGGGGACAGAGGTGACAGAGATGGGGACATGGGGACAGGGATGGGGACAGGAGAAGGGACAGAGATGGGGACAGAGGTGACAGAAATGGCGAAAGGGATGGGGACAGGGGAGGGGACATGGGGACAGGAGAGGGGACAGGGATGGGGACAGAGGTGACAGAGATGGGGACATGGGGACAGGGATGGGGACAGGAGAAGGGACAGAGATGGGGACAGAGGTGACAGAAATGGTGAAAGGGATGGGGACAGGGATGGGGACATGGGGACAGGGATGGGGACATGGGGACAGGGGAGGGGACATGGGGACAGGGGAGGGGACATGGGGACAGGGGAGGGGACAGAGGGGACAGCGATGGGGACAGGAAAAAGGACAGACATGGGGACAGAGGGGACAAGGATGGGGACAGAGATGGGGGCAGAGGAGGGGACATGGGGACAGGAGAGGGGACAGGGATGGGGACAGAGGTGACAGAGATGGGGACAGAGGGAACAGAGATGGGGACATGGGGAAGGGACAGAGGGGACAGAGACGGGGACAGAGGGGACAGGGATGGGGACAGGAGAAGGGACAGAGATGGGGACAGAGGTGACAGAAATGGTGAAAGGGATGGGGACGGGGAGGGGACAAAGGGGACAGGGCAAGGGACAGCCGGAGCAGGGATGGGGACAGACGAGAGGGACAGACACGGGACGGAGGGGACAGGGACAGCGGGGACAGGAGGTGACACACCGAGCAGGACGCTCCAAGCCAAGGATGCTCGGTGTGTCCCCAGAGGTGACACCCGTGTCCCCAGGCCGCTGCTCTCAGCGAGCGCGGCGGCCGGAGGTGGCCTCTGTCCCCTCCCGCGGTGGCCCCTGTCCCCTCCCGTGGTGGCCTCTGTCCCCTCCCGTGGTGGCCTCTGTCACCTCCCGCGGCGGGGACACGGGGCTGAAGCGGGGAGCAGGGGACGTGTCGCTGTCCCTGTCGCCTCCTGTCCTTATCCCCTGTCCCCATCTCTCCGTGTCCTCTCCTGTCCCCATCCCTGTCCCTTGTCCCCTCCTGTCCCTGTCCCTGTCCCCGTCCCCATGCCTGTCCCTATTCTCTCTTGTGTCCCTGTCCCATCCCTGTCCCCATCCCTGTCCCTGTCCCATCCCTGTCCCCATCCCTGTCCCTGTCCCATCCCTGTCCCCTCTTGTCCCTGTCCCCTGTCCCTGTCCCCTCCTGTCCCATCTCTGTCCCCATCCCTGTCCCTGTCCCTGTCCTTGTCCCCTCCTGTCCCTGTCCCATCCCTGTCCCGTGTCCCCTGTCCCTGTCCCCTGTCCCCTGTCCCTGTCCCTGTCCCTGTCCCTGTCCCTGTCTCTGTCCCTGTCCCTGTCCCTGTCCCTGTCCCTGTCGCTGTCCCTGTCCCTGTCCCTGTCCCTGTCCCCTCCTGTCCTGGCCGAGAGGGGGCGGAGCCAGCGGCCGGAGGGCGTGTTCAACGAGAGGGGGCGTGGTTCGCGATGACGTAATTAACCCCGCCCCTCTCCCAGTGTCCGCCCCGGCCGCCAGGGGGCGCTGCCGGCGGTTGCCGGGCAACGAAACATGGCGGGGCAGGTGGGGGAGGGGAAAATGGGGGGAAAAGGGGGGAAAATGGGAAAAAATGGGGGAAAATGGGAAAAATGGGGGGAAAATGGGGGAAAATGGAGGAAAAACAGGGGGAAAATGGGAAAAAATGGGGGGAAAATGGGAAAAAAACGGGGGAAAAGGGGGAAAAATGGGGAAAAAAGGGGGGGAATGGGGAAAAAATGGGGGGAAATGGGGAAAAAGGGGGAAAATGGGGGAAAAAGGGGGAAAAAAGGGGGGGGAAATGGGGAAAAAATGGGGGGGAAATGGGGGAAAAAGGGGGAAAAATGGGAAAAAAGGGAGGGAAAAAGGGGGTTAAAAGGGGGTTAAAAGGGGGTTAAAGGCGGTTAAAAAGGGGTTAAAAGGGGTGAAAAGGGCGTTAAAATAGGATTAAAAAGGGGGTAAAAAGAGGGTAAAAAGGTGATAAAAGGGGGTTAAAAGGGGGTTAAAGGCGGTTAAAAAGGGGTTAAAAGGGGTGGAAAAGGCGATAAAAAGAGGGCAAAAAGAAAGTGAAAAAGGTGGTAAAAAAGGGGGATAAAAACGGGGTCAAGAGGGGGTCAAAGGGGTAAAAATGGGGTAAAATGGAGGAAAAAGGGGGTTAAAAGGGGGTTAAAGGCGGTTAAAAAGGGGTTAAAAAGGGGTTAAAAGGGCGTTAAAATAGCATTAAAAAGGGGGTAAAAGGTGATAAAAGGGGGTAAAAAGGGGGTAAAAAGGTGATAAAAGGGGGTAAAAAAGGGGGTTAAAAGGGGGTAAAAAGGGGTAAAAAACGGAGGAAAAAGGGGGTAAAAAGGTGATAAAAAGGGGTAAAAAAGGGGGTAAAAAAGGGAGTTAAAAAGGGGGTCAAAGGCGGTTAAAAAGGGGTGAAAGGGGGTGAAAAGGGCCTTAAAATAGGATAAAAAAGGGGGTAAAATGGGGTGAAAAGGTGATAAAAAGGGGGTTAAAAGGGGGTAAAAAGGGGGTTAAAATAGGGTCAAAATGGGGTCAAAAAGGGGGTAAAAAGGTGATATAGAGGGGGTTAAAAAGGGGGTTAAAGACAGTTAAAAAGGGGTTAAAAGGGGTGAAAAGGGCCTTAAAATAGGATAAAAAAGGCGGTAAAAAGAGGGTAAAAAGGTGATAAATGGGGGTAAAAAGGGGGTTAAAATGGGGTAAAAATGGGGTAAAAAGAGGGTAAAAATGGGGTCAAAAGGGGTCAAAAAGGGGGTTAAAAGGGGGTTAAAAGGGAGTTAAAAGGTGATAAAAAGGGAGTTAAAAAGGGGGTTAAATGCGGTTAAAAAGGGGTTAAAAGGGGTGAAAAGGGCCTTAAAATAGGATAAAAAAGGGGGTAAAAAGAGGGTAAAATGTGATTTAAAGGGGGTAAAAAAGGGGGTTAAAAGGGGGTAAAAATGGGGTCAAAAGGGGTCAAAAAGGGGGTAAAAATGGGATTAAATGGGGGTAAAAAGAGGACAAAAAAGAGGGTAAAAAGGTGATAAAAAGGGGTTAAAAGGTGATAAAAGGGGGTTAAAAAGGGTTAAAAGGGGGTAAAAAAGGGATTAAAAGGGGATAAAAAAGGAGGTCAAAAGGTGATAAAAGGGGGTAAAAAGAGGGTAAAAAGGGGGTAAAAAAGGGCGTTAAAAGGACATAAAAAGGGGATAAAAAAGGATTAAAAAAGGGTTTAAAAGAGGGTTAAAGGGGGTAAAAAGGGGGTAAAAAAGGGGGTTAAAAAGGGGTAAATTCGGGGGGGGATGGGGCAAAGTGGGGGGTGAAATGGGGGGGAGAAAATGGGGAAATGGGGAGGGGACAATGGGGGACAATGGGGGACAATGGGGGACAATGGGGGACAAGGGGGGACAGGGGGTGACAGCAGCCCCGGGGGGGGTCCCGGGGGGGTCCCGGGGGGGTCCCGGGGGGGTCCCGGCTCTCAGCGGGGTCCCCTCCCCCTCCCCTCCCCCTCCCCAGTACGATGACGCCTTCAGCCCCCCCCGCCTGCGGTGCTGGACCGTGCCCCGCCCCCCGCGGAAGGTACCCCCGGGACCCCCCCAAAAAACCCACCCCCGAGGTGGGGGGGGCGGGGACCCCCAAATCCCCACCCCGGGACCCCCCCAAAAAACCCACCCCCGAGCTGGGGGGGGGCGGGGACCCCCAAATCCCCCGAGATGGGGTCTGGGACCCCCCCAAAAAAAACACCCCCTGAGCTGGGGGGGGGCGGGGACCCCCAAACTCCACCCCCGGGAGCCCCAAACTCTATCCCAGGACCCCCAAACCCCCTCCTGAGATCCCCCAAACCCACCCCGGGACCCCCAAACCCACCCCAGGACCCCCCAAATCCACACCTGACCCCCCCCAAACACACCCCAGGACCCCAAAACTCCTCCCTGGGACCACCAGGACCTCCAAACCTACCCCAGGACCCCCCAAATTCCCCCTGGGACCCCCCAAACCCCAGCCCAGGACCCCAAAACTCCACCCCGGGACCCCCAAAACCCCACCCCAGGACCCCGAAATTCCCCCCGAGACCCCCCAAAACCCCCTCCTGACACCCCCAAACCCCACGCTAGGACCCCTAATTCCCCCCCGGGACCCCCCAAATTCCCCTCGGGACCCCCCAAATCCACACCTGACCCCCCCAAACCCTACCCCAGGACCCCCAAACCCACCCCAGGACCCCCAAATTCCCCCCGAGACCCCCAAAACCCACCCCAGGACCCCCAAATTCCCCCTGGGACCCCCCAAATTCCCCTCGGGACCCCCCAGACCCACCCCAGGACCCCCCAAACTCCTCCCCGAGACCCCCAAACCCACCCCAGGACCCCCAAATCTCCCCTGGGACCCCCCAAACCCCATCCCAGGACCCCCAAACCCACCCCAGGACCCCCAAAACCCCACCCCAGGACCCCCCAAATTCCCCCTGGGACCCCCCAAACCCCACCCCAGGACCCCCCAAATTCCCCTCGGGACCCCCCAAATTCCTCTCGGGACCCCCCCAAACTCCACCCTAGGACCCCCAAACCCACCTCAGGACCCCCAAATTCCCCCCAGGACCCCCAAATTCCCCTCGGGACCCCCCAAATCCACACCTGACCGCCCCCCTCCCCCCCCAGCCCCCCACCCCGCGCCCCTCCCCCACCACCTTCCTCGCCGACCCCCGCGGGCGCCTCCTGCCGCACGCGCCGCGCTCCCAGGTGAGACCCCCCCCAAAATGCGGCCCCGGGGGGGGGGCGGGGCCCGCACCTGGGGGGACACGCCCCGAGAGCCCCCCGCTGTGCCGCAGGTGTCGCCGTGGGGGACGTTCCTGGGGACGTGGGACATGCCACCGCGAATCCCCCCCGCGTGGGTGGACCTGAGCGCCCGCGACCCCCGCGCCGCCACGCGACTGCTGCGGGGACAGTCACCTGCGCTGCGGGGGGCGTGCAACGGCATCGTCACCTGCGTCACGGGACAGGTGACACACCGGGGACACACCTGGGGACACACCTGGGGACACACCTGGGGACATGGGGACACACCTGGGGGACATGGGGACACACCTGGGGACACCTGGGACACACCTGGGGACATGGGGATACACCTGGGGACACCTGGGGACACCTGGGGACACACAGGGACAGTCACCTGCGCTGCGGGGGGCCTGCGACGGCACCGTCACCTGCGTCACGGGCCAGGTGACACACCTGGGGACACACCTGGGGGGACATGGGGACACAACTGGGGACACCTGGGACACACCTGGGGACATGGGGATACACCTGGGGACACACAGGGACAGTCACCTGCGCTGCGGGGGGCGTGCGACGGCATCGTCACCTGCGTCACGGGCCAGGTGACACACCTGGGGACACACCTGAGGGACATGGGGATACACCTGGGGGTCATGGGGATACACCTGGGGACACCTGGGACATACCTGGGGACACGTGGGGACATGGGGACACACCTGGGGACACACCTGGGGACACACCTGGGGACACACCTGGGGACATGGGGACACACCTGGGGACACACCTGGGGACATGGGGATACACCTGGGGACACACCTGGGACACACCTGGGACACACCTGGGGACACCTGGGGACATGGGGATACACCTGGGGACATGGGGACACACCTGGGGACATGGGGACACCTGGGACACACCTGGGGACACCTGGGGACATGGGGACACACCTGGGGACATGGGGACACACCTGGGGACACACACCCGGACCCAGGGGACCCCCGTGACCCCCGTGACCCCCCGTGACCCCCGTGTCCCCCCCGTGACCCCCTGACCCCGTGTCCCCCCTGTGACCCCCTGTGACCCCCCCTGACCCCGTGTCCCCCCTGTCCCCAGCTCCAGCACGCCTGGGACACGGAACCTTCTGGAAAGGCCCAGGGGGGGCCCAGCGGGGGGTCTCCCCGCGCCGAGGCCCCAACCCCTGGGGACAACGTCGGGGGGGGACCCTGTCCCCAAAGTCCCCCCAAATCTGGGGGACAGGGTCCCCAAAGTCCCCTTGGCTCGGGGGAACAGAGTCCCCAAAGACCCCCTAAATCTGGGGGACCCTGTCCCCAAAGTCCCCATGGCTCTGGGGGACAAGGTCCCCAAAGTCCCTCTGGCTCGGTGGGACAGGGTCCCCAAAGTCCCCCCAAATCTGGGGGACAGGGTCCCCTAAATCCCCTCACATCTGGAGGACAAGGTCCCCAAAGTCCCCCTAAATCTGGGGGATCCTGTCCCCAAAGTCCCCATGGCTCGGAGGGACAAGGTCCCCAAAGACCCCCCAAATCTGGGGCACAGGGTCCCCAAAGTCCCCTCAGCCTGGGGAGACCCTGTCCCCTAAACCCCCCTGGCTGCGGGGGACAGGGTCTCCAAAGTCCCCCCAAATCTGGGGCACAGGGTCCCCAAAGTCCCCCCAAATCTGGGGCACAGGGTCCCCAAAGACCCCTCAGCCTGGGGAGACCCTGTCCCCTCAATCCCCCTGGCTGCGGGGGACAGGGTCCCCAAAATTCCCCCAGATTTGGGGCACAGGGTCCCCAAAGTCCCCATGGCTCGGAGGGACAAGGTCCCCAAAGTCCCCCCAAATCTGGGGGATCCTGTCCCTAAAGTCCCCATGGCCCTGGGGGACCCTGTCCCCAAAACCCCCCCAACTCCAGGGGACCCTGTCCCCAATTCACCCCCCCCCCCCCGTCCTGGGGTCCCCCCGAGCCCCTGGAGGTGGCTTTGCTGTCACTGTCCCCTCCCCTGGGGACAACCCCCCCTGCCCCATCCCCACCTCTCCCTCCCCTCGGGGGGGGAGGGGCACACGAGGGTCTGAAGCCCCCTCCCCCCAAAAAATAAAATAGGAAATAAAAGTCTGGGAAATGCAGGAAACCCCCGGGATGAACCCGAATCGATCGGGGATTGAGGCTTTGGCCTCGCTCCTCCCTCCTCTTCCTCATCCTCCTCCCTGGTTCCGGGGGTTATTAATTGGGAAATTAATTAGGGATTAACCCCAGCGCTCCCCTCCTGCCAAAATCCACCCCAAAATCCACCCCAAAATCCCACCCAGGAGGTTTTTTATCCCAAAATCCCACCCAGGAGAAGGTTTTCCACCCCAAAATCCCACCCAGGAGATTTTCCACCCCAAAATCCCACCCAGGAGAAGGATTTAACCCCAAAATCCCACCCAAAAGGTTTTTATCCCAAAATCCCACCCAGGAGAAGGTTTTTACCCCAAAATTCCACCCAGGAGAAGGTTTTTATCCCAAAATCCACCCAGGAGAAGGATTTAACCCCAAAATCCCACCCAGGAGAAGGATTCCACCCCAAAATCCCACCCAGGAGATTTTTTATCCCAAAATCCCACCCAGGAGAAGGTTTTATCCCAAAATCCCACCCAAAAGGTTTTTACCCCAAAATCCCACCCAGGAGAAGGTTTTTTATCCCAAAATCCCACCCAGGAGAAGGTTTTTACCCCAAAATCCCACCCAGGAGAAGGGTTTTCACCCCAAAATCCCACCCAAAAGGTTTTTATCCCACCCAGGAGATGATTTTACACCCCAAAATCCCACCCAGGAGAAGGTTTTTATCCCAAAATCCCACCCAGAAGAAGGTTTTTATCCCAAAATTCCACCCAGGAGAAGATTTTCCACCCCAAAATCCCACCCACGAGATTTTTCACCCCAAAATCCCACCCAGAAGAAGGTTTTTACCCCAAAATCCCAAAATCCCCGACAGAAATGTCCCCAAATGTCACCGCGGGTCACCTCAGAGCTGCTTTATTCCTTTTTTTTTGGGGACAGGTGACAAATTTTTTGGTTTTTATTCCCCCCTCCCCCCCAAATCCCGGGTGGAATTCCCGTGGGATCCGAGGTGTCACCTCGGTGTCACCTTGTCCCCAAACCCCCCCCCCCGGGGGGAGGGGCGCGGCCTCACTGCAGCTCCTTTGTCGCCGTTGTTCCCACTCGTGGAAGAGGAGGAGCGTGGGGGACACAAATCGCGCTTTGTCCCGGCCTTGGGGACACGTGGGGACACGTGGGGACACCGTGGGGACACCGTGGGGACACGTGGGGACACGTGGGGACACCGGCTGGGGGGGGGGTGGGGAAAAGAGGCAGCTCTGCTCATCCCGGGGGGGATTTTTTGGGGTTTTTTGAGGTGTTTTTTGGGGTTTTTGAGGTGTTTTTTGGGGGTTTTTGAGGTGTTTTTTGGGGTTTTTGGGAGGTTTTTTGGAGGTTTTTGGGTGTTTTTTTGGGGGGTTCTGGGGGGTTTTGGGGGGGTTTTTTGAGGTGTTTTTTGGGATTTTTTGGGGTTTTGGGGGGGTTTTTTGGGGTTTTTTGAGGTGTCTTTTGGGGTTTTTTGAGGTTTCTTTTGGGGGTTTTTTGAGGTGTCTTTTGGGGTTTTTTGGGTTTTTTTGGGGTTGGGGTTTTTTTGAGGTGTTTTTTGGGGGGTTTTTGGGGGTTTTTTGAGGTGTCTTTTGGGGTTTTGGGGGGTTTTTGGGGGGTTTTTTTGAGGTGTCTTTTGGGGTTTTTTGGGGTTTTTTGGGTTTTTTGAGGTGTTTTTTTGGGTTTTGGGGGGTTTTTTGGGGTGTTTTTTTGGAGTTTTTTGGGGGGTTTTGGGGGGTTTTTTTTGGAGTTTTTTGGGGGTTTGGGGGTTATTTGGGGGTTTTTTGGGGGTTTTTTGGGGGGTTTTTTTGGAGTTTTTTGGGGGGGTTTTGGAGTTTTTTTGGGGGTTTTTTGGGGGGTTTTTGGGGGGTTTTTTGGGGGTTTTTTTGAGGTGTTTTTTGGGGTTTTTTGGGGGGTTTTTTGGGGTTTTTTGGGGGGGTTTTGGAGTTTTTTTGGGGAGTTTTTGGGGGGTTTTTTGAGGTGTCTTTTGGGGGTTTTGGGGGGGGGTTTGGAGTTTTTTGGGGAGTTTTGGGGTTTTTCGGGGGTTTTTTGGGTTTTTTGGGGTTTTTAGGGTTTTTTTGGAGTGAGAGGGTCGTCACCTCCCCCCCCGACGCGGCGGGAACCCCGGGAATGGGCGGGAACTCCTGGAATGGCGGCTCAGAGGGCGGCCAGGAGGGCCGAGGACAGCAGCGTCAGCGCCAGCACCAGCAGCCCCGACTGCGTCACCTGCGGCAGCTTCAGCCCCTTGCCCAGGTCCCAGGCCTGAGGACACACCCAGGGGACACCCGTGTTTGTCCCCAAGGCTCTGCTGGCCCCAGGGGTGTGTCCCCAGCCCCCCGCGGGGTCCCTTTATGGCCCAGTTCTCCCATTCCCATCCCAGTTCCATTCCCTTTATCTCAGTTCCCCGATGTCCCCAGCTGTCCCCATGTCCCCAATGTCCCCATTGTCCCCATGTCCCCACTGTCCCCTCCATGTCCCCACTGTCCCCTGCTGTCCCCTCGTGTCCCTGCTGTCCCCATGTCCCCATGTCCCCAATGTCCCCATGTCCCCATTGTCCCCATTGTCCCCATTATCCCCATTGTCCCCATGTCCCCATTATCCCCATTGTCCACATTGTCCCCATTGCCCCCATTGTCCCCACTGTCCCCATGTCCCCTCCGTGTCTCCGTGTCCCTGACCAGGTGGCGGACGCCGTTCCAGGTGTGGTAGGCCATCCCCATGTCCCCATGTCCCCATTCTCCCCGTGTCCCCATTGCCCCCATTGTCCCCATGTCCCCACTGTCCCCACTGTCCCCAAAGTCCCCATGTCCCCATTGTCCCCATTGTCCCCATGTCCCCATGTCCCCGTGTCCCTGACCAGGTGGCGGACGCCATTCCAGGTGTGGTAGGCCATCCCCATGTCCCCATGTCCCCATTGTCCCCATTGTCCCCATTATCCCCATTGTCCCCATTGTCCCCAATGTCCCCATGTCCCCATGTCCCCATTGTCCCATTGTCCCCACCGTCCCCCTGTCCCCATGTCCCCACTGTCCCCTCCATGTCCCCACTGTCCCCTCCATGTCCCCATGTCCCCACTGTCCCCGTGTGTCCCCATTGTCCCCACTGTCCCCTCCACGCCCCCATTATCCCCATTGTCCCCAATGTCCCCATGTCCCCATTGTCCCCACTGTCCCCATCTCTCCCCTGTCCCCACCGTCCCCCCAGCTGTCCCCATGTCCCCTCTGTCCCCACTCTCTCCTCCATGTCCCCATGTCCCCACTGTCCCCACTGTCCCCCTGTCCCCATGTCCCCGCTGTCCCCATGCCCCCATTATCCCCATTGTCCCCATTGTCCCCGCTGTCCCCATTGTCCCCACTGTCCCCATGTCCCCATTATCCCCATTATCCCCATTGTCCCCATGTCCCCATTGTCCCCGTTGTCCCCATGTCCCCATTATCCCCATTGTCCCCATTATCCCCATTATCCCCACTGTCCCCATGTCCCCATTGTCCCCATTGTCCCCTCTGTCCCCTCCGTGTCCCCGTGTCCCTGACCAGGTGGCGGACGCCGTTCCAGGTGTGGTAGGCCAGGGGCAGCACCAGCAGGAACTTGGCGGAGCCGAGGAGGGCGGGGCCAAGGCTCAGGGCCCTCACCTGGGCCAGGTAATGGGGGAAGGGCTCCGGGAGCAGCAGCGCCGCCACCGAGAACGCCGACACACCTGGGGGGACACGGGGACACCGGTGACACCGGGACACCTGGGGGGACATGGGGACACCGGTGACACTGGGGACACCTGGGGGGACACGGGGACACCGGTGACACTGGGGACACCTGGGGGGACACGGGGACACCGGTGACACCGGGGACACCTGGGACATCTGGGGGGGGGACACGGGGACACCGGTGACACCCGGGACACAGAGTGACACCTGGGGGGACACGGGGACACCTGGGACATCTGGGGGGGACACGGGGACACCGGTGACACCAGGGACATCTGGGACATCTGGGGGGGACACGGGGACACCTGGGACACCTGGGACACCTGGGGGGGACACGGGGACACCGGTGACACCAGGGACATCTGGGACATCTGGGGGGGACACGGGGACACCTGGGACACCTGGGACATCTGGGGGGGACACGGGGACACCGGTGACACCAGGGACATCTGGGACATCTGGGGGGGACACGGGGACACCGGGGACACCTGGGACACCTGGGGGGGACACGGGGACACCGGTGACACTGGGGACACCTGGGACACCTGAGGGGGGACACGGGGACACTGGTGACACCAGGGACATCTGGGACATCTGGGGGGGACACGGGGACACCGGTGACACCGGGGACATCTGGGGGGACACGGGGACACCGGTGACACTGGGGACACAGAGTGACACCTGGGGGGGGACACGGGGACACCGGTGACACCAGGGACACCTGGGACACCTGGGGGGGGACACGGGGACACCGGTGACACCCAGGACACCGAGTGACACCTGGGACACCTGGGACAGGGAATAACACCTGGGACACCTGGGGAGGGACACAGGGACACCCAGTGACACCGGGGACACCTGGGACAGGAGGGACACCTGGGACAGCAGGGACATCTGGGACATCTGGGGGGGGACAGGGGGACACCCAGGACACCCGGGACACCTGGGACAGGGACTGACACCTGGGGAGGGACACAGGGACACCCAGTGACACCGGGGACACCTGGGACAGGAAGGACACCTGGGACAGCAGGGAGTGACACCTGGGGAGGGACAGGGGGACACCCGGTGACACCTGGGACACCTGGGACAGGGATTGACACCTGGGATGGCAGGGAGTGACACCTGGGATGGGGCAGGAGTGACACCTGGGACAGGGGGGACACCTGGGACAGGGAACGACACCTGGGACACCTGGGGTGGGACAGGGGGGACACCGAGTGACACCTGGGACACCTGGTGACACCTGGGACAGGGATTGACATCTGGGACACCTGAGGGGGGACAGGGGGACACCCAGTGACACCTGGGACACCGAGTGACACCTGGGACAGCAGGGAGTGACACGGAGTGACACCTGGGACAGGAGTGACACGGAGTGACACCTGGGACAGCAGGCGTCCCCAGGTGTCCCCAGGTGTCCCCAGGCGTCCCCAGGTGTCACCCACCGAGGCTCAGGGCGACGCCGGTGGCACGGTGGGTGATGGACATGGCCATGGGCAGAGACCACCTGCAACGGGGACAGCGACGGGTCACCCCAAAACCCCAAAACACCCCCAAAATCACCCCAAAATCCCCCAAAATCACCCCAAAAAACACAAAAAATCCCCCCCAAAACAACCAAAATCCCCCAAAATGGGGACGGGGTCACCCCAAAACACCCCCAAAAATCCCCCGAAAAAAACCCCAAATTCCCCAAAATAGTGTTGGGGTCACCCCATGACCCCAAAAACCCCCAAAATCACCCAAAAAAACCCCAAAATCCCCCAAAATGGGGATGGGGTCACCCCAAAACCCCCCCAAAAAACCCCCAAAAAAACCCCCAAAAAACCCCAAAATGGTGATGGGGTCACCCCAAAACCCCCCAAAATCACCCAAAAAAACCCCCAAAATCCCCCAAAATACCCCCCAAATCCCACAAAATCCCCCAAAACGGGGACGGGGTCACCCCAAAATCCCCCCAAATCCCCCCAAATGGGGTGATTCAGGACCATTTGGGGCAGTTTTGGGGTGATTCAGGGTGGTTTTGGGGTGATTTCAGGCAGTTTTGGGGTGATTTCAGGCGGTTTTGGGGTGATTCAGGGCGGTTTTGGGGTGATTTGGGGCAGTTTTGGGCTGTTTCAGGGCCATTTTGGGGTGATTTGGGGCGGTTTTGGGGTGTTTCAGGGCCATTTGGGGCAGTTTTGGGGTGTTTCAGGACCATTTGGGGCAGTTTTGGGGTGATTTGGGGCAGTTTTGGGGTGATTTCAGGCAGTTTTGGGGTGATTTCAGGCAGTTTTGGGGTGATTTGGGGCGGTTTTGGGGTGATTCAGGCCCATTTGGGGCAGTTTTGGGGTGATTTCAGGCAGTTTCGGGGTGATTTGGGGCAGTTTTGGGGTGTTTCAGGGCCATTCGGGGCCGTTTCGGGGTGCCCTGACCTGTAGATGCTGACGTGGGGGGACAGGGGCCGCCCCGAGCGCTCGTTCCTGGCCCAGAACTGTCTCATCTCCTCCTGAGCCGTCGACCCCAGCGGGACCACCCTGGGCACAGCGAGGGCTGAACCCCCCCAGAGACACCAAAAACCCCAAAGCCAACCAAAATACCCCAAATCCACCTCAAAAAACAAAAAAATCCCACTCAGAAACTCCCAAAAACCCCCAAAACCCACCAAAATACCCCAAATCCAGCTCAAAAAACAAAAAAACCCACTCAGAAACTCCCAAAAACCCCAAAACCCACCAAAATGCCCCAAATCCACCTGAAAAACCCAAAAATTCCCACTCAGAAACTCCCAAAAACCCCAAAACCCACCAAAATACCCCAAATCCGGCTCAAAAAACAAAAAAATCCCACTCAGAAACTCCCAAAAACCCCCAAAACCCACCCAAATACCCCAAATCCAGCTCAAAAAACAAAAAAAAACCCGCTCAGAAACTCCCAAAAAACCCCAAAACCCACCAAAATACCCCAAATCCAGCTCAAAAACCCAAAAAACCCCAAATCCAACCCAAACCCCACCAAAATCCCCCAAATCCACCTGAAAAACAAAAAAATCTCCACTCAGAAACTCCCAAAAACCCCCAAATCCAACCCAAAACCCACCAAAATGCCCCAAATCCGGCTCAAAAAACAAAAAAATCTCCACTCAGAAACTCCCCAAACCCCAAATCCAACAAAAAACACCCCAAATCCCCCCAAAATCCTCAAAACCCTAAAAAAACCTGCCCAAATCCTTGAGAAACCCCCCAAAAATTGGCCCAAATCCCACCCCAGTATATCCCGGTATATCCCAGTATATCCCAGTTCCCTCCCAGTCCCTCCCAGTTCCCTCCCAGTTTATCCCAGTTCCCTCCCAGTTTATCCCAGTTCCCTCCCAGTATATCCCAGTCCATCCCAGTCCATCCCAGTCCCATCCCAGTTTATCCCAGTCCATCCCAGTCAATCCCAGTCCATCCCAGTATATCCCAGTCCATCCCAGTCCTATCCCAGTCCATCCCAGTATATCCCAGTCCATCCAAGTCCATCCCAGTATATCCCAATTCCCTCCCAGTCCATCCCAGTCCCATCCCAGCCCCATCCCAGTCCCTCCCAGTATATCCCAGTATATCCCAGTCCATCCCAGCCCATCCCAGTTCATCCCAGTCCCATCCCAGTTTATCCCAGTTCCCTCCCAGTCCCTCCCAGTGGCTCCCAGTCCCTCACTGGTTCAGGCCGGGCCCCAGCCGGGCCAAGAGGCAGCGCCGCCCCAAACCCCTGCAAAAGAGAGACAAAAAAACAAAAGGGAAAAACGTGGAAAAACAGGAAAAAAAAAGTGATTGGGAACAGCCCAAAGCTCTGGAATTTCAGCAGGAATTCCCAAAATGCCCCGAAATTCCCACGGGAATTCCAGAAATTCCCACGGGAATGTCCCAAAAATCCCCCAAAATTCCCACAGGAATTCCTAAAAATCCCCCAAAATCCCCCAGGAATTCCCAAATTCCCCCAAAAAGGGGCCGATCTTGAATTAGAATCTGGGAATTTTGGGGATTTGCGGATTTCAGGAACTGGAATGGGAAAAGGGCGACAAGGACAAGGAGGGGACTCGGGGGGTGACACGAGGGTGACAATGACCACGGCGGGTGACACGGGGACAACAGAGGTGACACCGGCCACTGGCGATGACAGGGAGGTGACAGTGGCCACGGGAGGTGACCCGGAGGTGACACCGGCCACTGGCGGTGACAGGGAGGTGACACCGGCCATTGGGGGGAACCCGGAGGTGACACCGGCCACTGGCGGTGACAGGGAGGTGACAGTGGCCACGGGAGGTGACCCGGAGGTGACACCGGCCACTGGAGGTGACAGGGAGGTGACAGTGACCACGGGAGGTGACCCGGAGGTGACAGGCGCAGCTCGGGGCTGCTCCGGCCCCGCGGCTCCCTGAGCTTTGGGCAGGACCCCGGAAACCGCCTCAGGCCGGCCCCGCCATCCCCCGACCCCTCAGTGTCCCCTCAGTGTCCCCAAATGTCCCCTCGGTGTCCCCCAGTTTGTCCCGGGGCCTCGGAGTCACCTCAGCGCCAGCGCCGCCATCTTGAAGCCGCCACGCCGGAAGTGGCCGTGATGCACTTCCGGTCCCCGCCGCGCGCGGGGGACGGCGGGAAGGGCCGGGATCGATGGCGGGAATCGATCGGCGATCGGCGAGATCAGCCTGGCTATCGATCGCCGAGATCAGCGATCGGCCACATCAGCCTCGTGATCGATCGGCGATATCAGCTCCGATATCGATCGGTGATATCAGCCATCGGCGATATCAGTCTGCTTATCGATCGGCGATATCAGCTCCGATATCGATCGGCGATATCAGTCTGCTTATCGATCGGTGATATCAGCTCCGATATCGATCGGTGATATCAGCCATCGGCTATATCAGCCTCCTGATCGATCGGTGATATCAGCCATCGGCTATATCAGCCTCGTGATCGATCGGCGATATCAGTTTGCTTATCGATCGGTGATATCAGCCATTGGCGATATCAGTCTGCTTATGGATCGGTGATATCAGCCGGGTTATCGATTGGCGATATCATCCTCGTGATCGATCCCTGGTATCGATTGGCGATATCGGTTCCTGGTATCGATCACTGTTATTGATCCCTGCTATCCATCGCCGTTATCGATCTCCTTTATCGATCCCCGTTATCAGTCCCCGGGATGGACACTCGTGGTATCGATCCCGTTATTGATCCCGTTATCGGCCCCCGGGACTGACATTCGATATCAAAACTTGGTATCGATCTCGTTATCGATCCTGGCTATCAGAACTCCCTTATCGATCCCCGTTATCAATCCTCGTTATCAATCCTCGCCCCCTAAAACCCCAAAAAAACCCGCAAAATCACCCAAATCACCCAAAACGCAAAAAAAACCCCATAAAACCCCCAAAAATCACCCCAAAAACCTCCCAATCCCCCCAAAAAATCCAAAAATCCACAAAAAAACCCAAAAAAAAAACCCCAAAAACCATCCCAAAACCCCCCAAAACCCAAAAAATCAAAAAACCCACAAAAAAAACACAAAAAACCCCACAAAAAACCCACAAAAAACCACAAAAAAACACAAAAACCCGAAAATAACCCAAAACCACTCCAAAAACCCCAAAACCCAAAATAAAATCCCCAAAAAGCCAAAAAAAAAACCAAAAAAAAAACCCAAAACATGTCCCCTCATGTCCCCCCCAGTGTCCCCCCATGTCCCCCCATTGTCCCCTGATGTCCCCCCATGTCCCCTGATGTCCCCCCATGTCCCCCCATGTCCCCCCCAGTGTCCCCCCATTGTCCCCCCATGTCCCCTCATTGTCCCCCAATGTCCCCTCATTGTCCCCCAATGTCCCCCCCATGTCCCCCCCATGTCACCCCATGTCCCCCCGTGTCCCCCCATGTCCCCACATGTCCCCCCATGTCCCCTCATTGTCCCGCCGTGTCCCCTCATTGTCCCCCCATTGTCCCCTGATGTCCCCCCATGTCCCCCATGTCCCCCCAATGTCACCCCGATGTCCTCCCCATGTCCCCCCATTGTCCCCCCATGTCCCCCCAGTGTCCCTCCATGTCCCCTCATTGTCCCCTCATTGTCCCCCGATGTCATCCCCATGTCCCCCCCGTGTCCCCTCATTGTCCTCCCCGTGTCCCCCCATGTCCCCCGATGTCCCCCATGTCCCCCCATTGTCCTCCCCCATGTCCCCTCATTGTCCCCGCATGTCCCCGATGTCCCTCGATGTCACCCCATGTCCCCCCCCGCTGTCCCCCCGTGTCCCCCCATGTCCCCCCATGTCCCCGATGTCACCCCCAGTGTCTCCCCCGATGTCCCCTAATGTCCCCCCCAGTGTCTCCCCCATGTCCCCCCCATGTCCCCCGATGTCCCCCAGTGTCCCCCCATTGTTCCCCGATGTCACCCCCATTGTCCCCTGATGTCCCCCGATGTCAACCCCATGTCCCCTCATTGTCCCCCAATGTCCCCCCAATGTCACCCCGATGTCCCACGATGTCACCCCCATGTCCCCCCAGTGTCCTCTCCATTGTCCCCTCATTGTCCCCCGATGTCCCCCTCATGTCCCCCCATGTCCCCTCCAGTGTCTCCCCCATGTCCCCCGATGTCCCCCCATGTCCCCCCCATGTCCCCTCATGTCCCCCATGTCCCCCCAGTGTCTCCCCCATTGTCTCCCCATGTCCCCTCATGTCCCCCCCATGTCCCCCGATGTCACCCCCATGTCCCCCCAGTGTCCCCCTCATGTCCCCCTCATGTCCCCCAGTGTCCCCCAGTGTCTCCCCCATGTCCCCCCATGTCCCCTCATTGTCCCCCGATGTCCCCCCGATGTCCCCCCCATGTCCCCTCATTGTCCCCCCATGTCCCCTGATGTCCCCCGATGTCCCCACATGTCCCCACATGTCCCCCCTTGTCCCCCGATGTCCCCCCGATGTCCCCCCAGTGTCCCCTCATTGTCCCCTCATTGTCCCCCCATGTCCCCCCATTGTCCCCTGATGTCCCCCATGTCTCCGATGTCCCCCACGATGTCCCCCCATGTCCCCCGATGTCCCCCCAGTGTCCCTCCTATTGTCCCCTCATGTCCCCCGATGTCCCCCCATGTCTCCCCATTGTCCCCCAGTGTCTCCCCCATGTCCCCCCCATTGTCCCCTGATGTCCCCCATGTCCCCCAGTGTCCCCCATTGTCCCCTCATGTCCCCTCATGTCCCTCCATGTCCCCTGATGTCACCCCCATGTCCCCTCATTGTCCCCCATTGTCCCCCGATGTCCCCCCATGTCCCCCGATGTCACCCCATGTCCCCTCATGTCCCCCCATGTCCCCCATGTCACCTCAGTGTCCCCCCCAGTGTCCCCCCATGTCCCCCGATGTCCCCCCATGTCCCCCGATGTCCCCCCATGTCCCCCCCGATGTCCCCCCATCTCCCCTCATTGTCCCCCCATTGTCCCCCCATGTCCCCCGATGTCCTCCCCATGTCCCCCGATGTCACCCCCATGTCCCCTCATTGTCCCGCCATGTCCCCCGATGTCCCCCGCAGTGTCCCCCCCAGTGTCCCCCATTGTCCCCCGATGTCCCCTGATGTCCCCCCATTGTCCCCCGATGTCCCTCGAGTGTCCCCCCCATGTCCCCCCCATGTCCCCCCCATGTCCCCCGATGTCCCCCCAATATCCCCTCATTGTCCCCCGATGTCCCCCCAGTGTCCCCCGATGTCCCCTGATGTCCTCTCCATTGTCCCCTCATTGTTCCCCACTGTCCCCCCGATGTCACCCCCATGTCCCCCCAGTGTCCCCTCATTCCCCCCCCATTGTCCCCCGATGTCCCCCCAATATCCCCCCATTGTCCCCCAGTGTCCCCCCATTGTCCCCCGATGTCCCCCCAATATCCCCCCATTGTCCCCCCGATGTCCCCTCAGTGTCCCCCCGCTGTCCCCGCTGTCCCCCGAGGCCACATTCCTTGTCGCCCGCCCCCGCGGCCCGCGGGAATGCGCGGGGACAAAAGCCACCCTTGTCCCCGTCCCTAAATGTCCCCTTTGAGTCCCCCCCGCGGTCGGCGCCCATTGGCCGGGCCTTTGGGTGCTGCCACCCTTAAACGGCGTCCCCCGGGCGCTGTCCCCTCGCTGTCACCGTCACCATGTCGCCGAGGGCCACCCGCCGCCTCCTCCTGCTGGCCGGGCTCGTGGCGGCGCTGGGTGAGCTTGGGGACAAAGGGGACAAAAGGGGACAAAAGGGGACAAAAAGGGGACAAAAAGGGGGGGGACAGGGGGACAGGGGGACAGGGGGACAGGGGGGTGGTGGCGGGGCTGGGGGTGTCACCCACGCGCTGCTTGGGGACTGTCACCGCGGCTGGCGTGGGGACAGCGGGGTGGTCACAGGGATGTCACCGACCTGGGGACAGCGGGGTGGCAGGAGGGTGACAGTGTCACCGACCTGGGGACAGCGGGAGGGTGACAAGGATGTCACCATCTTGGGGACAGCGGGAGGGTCACAGGGGTGTCACCGACCTGGGGACAGCGAGGTGGGTGACAAGGATGTCACCATCTTGGGGACAGCGGGGTGGTCACAGGGATGTCACCATCTTGGGGACAAATGAGGGGTCGGGAAGGTGACAGGGATGTCACCAACCTGGGGACAGCGGTAGGGTCACAGGGATGTCACTGACCTGGGGACAGAGGGAGGGGGACGGGGATGTCACCAACCTGGGGACAAATGAGGGGTCAGGAAGGTGACAGGGATGTCACCGACCTGGGGACAGTGGGGTGGGTGACAAGGATGTCACCATCTTGGGGACAGCGGGAGGGTCACAGGAATGTCACCATCTTGGGGACAAATGAGGGGTCAGGAAGGTGACAGTGTCACCAACCTGGGGACAGCGGGAGGGTCACAGGAGTGTCACCAACTTGGGGACAGGGTGGCTGCAAGGACAGTCCCGGTCACTGTCACCAACTTGGGGACAGATGGGCGTGGCCGCCAGGGGGTCCCACAGCTGTCACCTCCCTGGGGACAGACGGAGGGGGTGGGTGCCACACCCAGCCCTGATGTCACCGCGGGCGCACACAGGGTCCCATTGTCACCTCCTCGGGGGTGCTGGTGTCACCGGGCACTGGGACACTGTCCCCTCGGTGTCCCCCCAGTGTCCCCCAGTGTCCCCCACTGTCCCCAGTGTCCCCCAGTGTCCCCAGTGTCCCCCCACTATCCCCAGTGTCCCCTCACTGTCCCCAGTGTCCCCAATGTCGCCCCGCTGTCCCCAGTGTCGCCCCGCTGTCCCCTCTGGCTCTGTCCCCGCGGGGGGCTGACGGGTGGCGCTGTCGCCAGCAGTGTCGCCGGTGTCCCCGCAGTGTCCCCCAGTGTCCCCACTGTCCCACAGTGTCCCCCCACTGTCCCCAGTGTCCCCGCGGTGTCCCCGCAGTGTCCCCACTGTCCCCAGTGTCCCCGCAGTGTCCCCTCACTGTCCCCGCAGTGTCCCCCAATGTCCCCGCAGTGTCCCTAGTGTCGCCCCGCTGTCCCCTCGGGCTCTATCCCCGCGGGGGGCTGACGGGTGGCGCTGTCGCCAGCAGTGTCGCCGGTGTCCCCCAGTGTCCCCCCGGCGTCCCCAGTGTCCCCGCAGTGTCCCCGCAGTGTCCCCAGTGTCCCCACTGTCCCCAGTGTCCCCAGTGTCCCCACTGTCCCCACTGTCCCCAGTGTCCCCGCAGTGTCCCCAGTGTCCCCCAGTGTCCCCAGTGTCCCCAGTGTCCCTGCAGTGTCCCCGCAGTGTCCCCAGTGTCCCCAGTGTCCCCCAGTGTCCCCACTGTCCCCAGTGTCCCCGCAGTGTCCCCAGTGTCCCCCAGTGTCCCCGCAGTGTCCCCGCAGTGTCCCCGCAGTGTCCCCAGTGTCCCCCAGTGTCCCCAGTGTCCCCAGTGTCCCCACTGTCCCCACTGTCCCCAGTGTCCCCAGTGTCGCCCCGCTGTCCCCGCTGTCCCCAGTGTCCCCAGTGTCCCCGCAGTGTCCCCGCAGTGTCCCCAGTGTCCCCGCAGTGTCCCCAGTGTCGCCCCGCTGTCCCCTCGGGCTCTGTCCCCGCGGGGGGGGGGGGCTGACGGGTGGCGCTGTCGCCAGCAGTGTCGCCGGTGTCGCCGATCCACGTGTACACGGCGCGGGAGGTGCACGGCACCGTGGGCTCGCGGGTGACATTGTCCTGCAGCTTCTGGTCCAGCGAGTGGATCTCGGAGGACATCTCCATCACCTGGCACTTCCAGGCCGAGGGCTCCCGCGACAGCATCTCCGTGAGTGTCCCCGAGGTGTCCCCAGTGTCCCCAAGGTGTTCCCGAGGTGTCCCCGAGGTGTCCCCGAGGTGTCCCCAGCCCGGGTGTCCCCTTGTCCCGGTGCCAGCAGATCCTTCGCTGAGGGTGACACGGCGTCTTCTGGCGCTGTGGTGGCACCGGGCTGTCCCCGAGGTGTCCCCGAGGTGTCCCAGTGTCCCCGAGGTGTCCCCAGTGTCCCCAGTGTCCCCGAGGTGTCCCCGAGGTGTCCCCGAGGTGTCCCCGAGGTGTCCCCGAGGTGTCCCCAGCCCCGGTGTCCCCTTGTCCCAGTGCCAGCAGATCCTTCGCTGAGGGTGACACGGTGTCTTCTGGCGCTGTGGTGTCCCCAGCCTGTCCCCAGTGTCCCTGAGGTGTCCCCAAGGTGTCCCCAAGGTGTCCCCAGTGTCCCCAGCGTGTCCCCAGTGCCAGCCCCAGCAGTGTCCCTTTGCTCTGTGGTGGCACCGGGGTGTCCCCACAGTGTCGCCGTGTCCATCCCCAGCAGGACAGTCCCCTCCCCGCGGGTGACACCGGGATGTCCCCTCACACCGCGGTGTCCCCGTGCCCACCAGGACAGTCCCCTCCCCGCGGGTGACACTCCGGCGACACCCGCAGCCCCTCCAGCACTGTCCCCTCTGTCCCCGCGCCTGGCTGTCACCCTGCCGAGCCGGGGGGGGGGGGACACCACCTCGCTGTCACTGTCACTGTCACTGTCACTGTCACTGTCACTGTCACTGTCGCTGTCGCCAGATCTTCCACTTCGCCAAGGGCCAGCCCTACATCGACGACGTGGGGACATTCAAGGAGCGCATGGAGTGGGCGGGGAACCCGCGGCGACGCGACGGCTCCATCGTCATCCACCGCCTGGAGCCCGGCGACAACGGCACCTTCACCTGCGACGTCAAGAACCCGCCCGACATCGTGGGAAAGTCCTCGCAGGTGACACTCTACGTGCTGGAGAGAGGTGAGCGGGTCACCCGCGCTGTCACCCGTGGGAGAGGGGACACCTCGTGTCGCCTGGTGTCACCTCCCTGATCACAGCTGGTGGTGGTGACAAAGGGCTGGTGTCACCTGCGTTGTCACCCGTGGGAGAGGGGACACATCGTGTCACCTGCCTGGTCACTGCTGGGGATGGGGACAACGGGATGGTGTCACCTGTGCGGGCACCGATGGGGACAGGGACACCTCGTGTCACCTCCCTGCTCACTGATGGGGATGGTGACAAAGGGCTGGTGTCACCTGCGCTGTCACCCGTGGGAGAGGGGACATCTCAGGTCGCCTCCCTGGTCACCGCTGATGACGGTGACATCGGGCTGCTGTCACCTGCCTGGTCACCGCTGGTGGTGGCAGTGACACTGTGCTGCTGTCCCCTCCGCTCATAGCCAGGGGGTGACGCTGTCCCCTGTCTCCGCAGTCCCGGGGGTGACACTGTCCCCCTGTCCCCTCCCGGGGCCGTGACACCGTCCCGTGTCCCCGCAGTCCCGGGTGTGACCCTGCCCCCGTGTCCCCTGCCCCTCCCGGGTGTCACCCTGTCCCCGCAGTCCCGGGGGTGTGACACTGTCCCCTGTCCCCGCAGTCCGGGGGTGACCCTGTCCCCTGTCCCCGCAGTCCCGGTTGTCACACTGTCCCCTGTCCCCTGTCCCCGCAGTCCCGGGTGTCACCCTGTCCCCGTGTCCCTGCAGTCCCGGGGGGGTGACCCTGCCCCCTGTCCCCGTGTCCCCGCAGTCCCTGGGTGACACTGTCCCCTGTCCCCGCAGTCCCGGTTGTCACCCTGTCCCCATGTCCCCTGTCCTCTCCCGGATGTCACACTGTCCCCTGTCCCCGCAGTCCCGGGTGTCACCCTGTCCCCTGTCCTCTCCCGGAGGTGACCTTGTCCCCGTGTCCCCTGTCCCCGCAGTCCCCCCTCGGTACGGTGTGGTGCTGGGCTCTGTCATCGGCGGTGTCCTGCTGCTGGTGGCCGCTCTGGTGGCCCTGGGCTACGCCACCCGCTTCTGCTGGCGACGGCGACAGGCCGCGCTGCAGCGGCGCCTCAGGTGAGCCCCGAACCCCCGAACCCCCCGAACCGCCCCGAACCGCCCCGAACCCCCGAACCGCCCCGAACCCCCCTGAACCGCCCCCGAACCGCCCTGAACCCCCCGAACCGCCCTGAACCGCCCCGATCCTCCCGAACCCCCCCGAACCGCCCCCGAACCCCCCGAACCGCCCCCGAACCGCCCCCGAACCGCCCCGAACCCCCTGAAACCCCCCGAACCGCCCCCGAACCGCCCCCGAACCGCCCCCGAACCGCCCCGAACCCCCTGAACCGCCCCCGAACCGCCCCGAACCCCCTGAACCGCCCCGAACCGCCCCGAACCGCCCCGAACCCCCGAACCGCCCCGAACCGCCCCGAACCTCCCGAACCGCCTGAACCCCTCTGAACCTCCCTGAACCCCCCCGAACCCCCGAACCGCCCCCGAACCCCCTGAACCCCCTGAACCCCCGAACCGCCCTGAACCCCCCCGAACCGCGCCCGAACCGCCCCGAACCCCCCGAACCCCCGAACCCCTCGAACCGCCCCCGAACCCCCTGAACCCCCCTCAACCCCCGAACCCCCCCGAACCGCCCCGAACCGCCCCGAACCGCCCCCGAACCCCCCTGAACCCCCCGAACCCCCCTGAACCCTACGAACCGCCCCCGAACCGCCCCCGAACCTCCCGAACCCCCCGAACCCTCCAAACCCCCCGAACCCCCTGAACCCCCCGAACCCCCTGAACCCCCCTGAACCCCCTGAACCCCCCCCGAACCCCCCCGAACCGCCCCCGAACCTCCCCGAACTGCCCCGAACCCCCCCGAACCCCCCTAAACCTCCCTGAACCCCCCCGAACCCTCCGAACCACCCGAACTCCCCGAACCCTCTTGAACCCCCCGAACCGCCCCCGAACCCCCTGAACCCCCTGAACCCCCTGAACCTCCCTAACCCCTTGAACCCCCCGAACCCCTCGAATCCCCCGAACCCCCCCGAACCGCCCCGAACCCCCTGAACCCCCGAACCCCCGAACCGCCCCCGAACCGCCCGAACCGCCTGAACCCCCGAACCCCCGAACCCCCGAACCCCTGAACCCCCCGAACCCCCCTGAACCCCCGAACACCCCGAACCCCCCTGAACTCCCCTGAACTCGCCCGAACCGCCCCGAACCCCTGAACCCCCCGAACCCCCCCGAACAGCCCGAACCCCCCAAACCCTCCAAACCCTCCAAACCCCCCGAACCCCCCTAAACCTTCCTGAACCCCCCCGAACCCCCCGAACCCCCCGAACCCTCCAAACCTCCCCGAACCCCCGAACCCCTCAAACCCTCCAAACCCCCCGAACCCCCCTGAACCCCCCGACCCCTCCGAACCCCCCAGCTCCAATCCCCCCTCCCGAGACCCTTTTTTCCTCCCCCCCAAAAAAAAACCCCCCCGGCCCCTCGCAGCGCCATGGAGAAGGGGAAGCTGCAGCGCTCGGCCAAGGAAGGCTCCAAACGCGGCCGCCAGGTGAGCGCCCCCCGGGGCGGGGGGTCCCCCGTGGTGTCCCCCGAGGTGTCCCCCGGGGTGTCGCCGGTGTCGCCGGGCGCGGCGGGGGGTGAAGGCGCGCTGTCCCCCCCGCAGGCGCCCGTGCTTTACGCCATGCTGGACCACGGCCGCGGAGCCAAGAAAGGCAAAAGCGGCGCCGGCGACAGCCGCAAGGACAAGAAATAGCGCTTAAAGGGCAGGGAGGGACCCCCGGAGGAGGGCCGAGGGGACCCCCGGCCCCCCAAAGTCATCATGACCATCGAGATGGAGCTGAGAGCTGAGGGGGAGCCCCCAAACGGGACCCCCCGCCGCTCGCCCAGCCGCGCTCTGCTGGGCATCGTCAAATCCCACTCGGGGGGCTCCTGATGCTCCACAGCCCCCCCCCAAAAAAACCCCTCCCCGAAATAAAACAATCTCCCCCCGGCTCGAGGGGACCCGGTGAGGAGAAGGGTGTGGTCCTCGCCTTGGGTCCCCTCCCGGCTTTGGGGACAGCGTTGGGGACATGTCCCGGTGTCCCCTTGGCTCAGCCTCGCTCGCTCCCTGCCCAGCCCCGGCAATTCCCCAGGGAATTTCTTTTTTTTTCCTCCTTTCCAAAGCGAACCCAGTGGATTTTGGGGTCGGTCCTCATCTTCCTCCTCATCCTCCTCCTCCTCCCCGGGGTGTCCCCTCAGGGCCGTGTCACCTCCGCGTGTCCCCTCCCCGAACTCCAGGGGGATAAGGGTTGGATTTTCTCCGCTCCTTCCCCCCAAATTTTGCTCTTTTTCTGGCCGTTTTCTCGTCTCTCCCCGCGACCGACCCCAAATGACGTCGCGGGGTGACCCTCGCCCTGTCCCCTTTGTCCCCTCCTGTCCCCCCCATTAACCCCCGCACCCCGTAACCCCCGGGACCCCCCCCCAAAAAAAAACCGGCCGGAGCCCCGTGGGAGGGGGGCGAGGCTGTGGCCGGGCTGGGGGGAGCCACCCGTGGTCCCCATCACCTTGACGCGTTTTTTACACCTTGTCCCCTCCCTTGTCCCCTCCCTGTCCCCGTGGTGCCATTAATAAAACTGATACGTCCGTGTCGCCTCATTGTCATTGTCACTGTCCCCCCCCCCGGTCCCGGTTCCGGGGTTCTCTGAGCACCCACAAACTCATCGCACGGAGCACCCAAGGGCGCGGGGACATCGAGGAGAGGGAGGTGACACTTCCAAGGTGACATGGTGGCACCCCAGAGTCGCCCCCCCCTCTCCTTGCCCACCCGCCGCTAATTAAAGCTCGCTCTAATTACCACACAGGCTCAGGGGGGGTGGCCGTTGTCCCCACGGGGGTTGGTGGCTGTCACCTCCTGTCATTGGGGGGGGTGGGCAAAGACCCCAACTCCGGCCGCGGGGGGGTTTTGGGGGTCGGGACAGAGCGGGAAATGGGGGGTGGGGCGCTCCCCGGTGCCCCCCCCGGGATTTTTTTGTCCTTTCCCTAATAAGTCTGCGGCTCCCGACCCCGCCGCGTCCCCTGGGCCCTGCCCCGGGCCGTGTTGTTCTTTCCGAGGAGTTATTTCTGCCCCGGATGGCGGCATTCCCGGGCCCTGCGAACCCCCCAAAACCGGGCTGTGTACCCCCCAAACCGGGCCCTGCGAACCCCCCAAAACCGGGCTGTGTACCCCCCAAAACCTCACTGCGAACTCCCCAAAAATCCAGCTGCGACTCCCCCAAAACCTCGTTGCGAACCCCCAAAACCCGGCTGCGAACCCCCCCAAAACCCGGCTGCGAATTCCCCAAAATCTGACTGCAAAGGCCCCCAAAATCCGGCTGTGAATCTCCCCAAAACCCGGGCTGTGTACCCCCCAAAACCGGGCTGTGTACCCCCAAAAATCCGGCTACGAACCCCCCAAAACCTCACTGTGTACCCCCAAAACCTCACTGCGAACTCCCCAAAAATCCGGCTACGAACCCCCCAAAACCCGGCTGTGTACCCCCCCGAACCTCGCTGCGAAACCCCCAAAAATCCGGCTGCGAACCCCCCAAAACCCGGCTGCGAACCCCCCAAAATCCTTCTGCAAACCCGGCTACGAACCCCCAAAATCGGGCTGTGAATCCCCCCAAATCCCGCTGAAGACCCCCCAAAACCCGGCTACGAACCTCCAAAAATCTTTCTGAAGACCACCCCAAAAATGTGGCTACGAACCCCCCAAAAAACCTTCTGCGAACCCCCAAAACCCGGCCGCGAGCCCCCCCCGAGCCCCCAGACCACCCTCCTCTTCCTCACACTTTATTCTCTGCGCAAGGCAAAAATACCCTCGGGGGTGAGGGGACAATGACAGTGACAGTGACAGTGACAGGGACAGTGACAGTGACAGTGACAGTGACAGGAGGGTGAGGAGGGCACGGTGACAGTGACAGGAGGGTGGGGACCCCCAAATTTCCTGGGGTGGGTGGGAGCTGAAGCGGGACTTGTCCCCTCATCCTGGGGCTCCCCTCGCTTGGGGACATCGGCGTGTCCCCTCCCATCTGAGTGTCCCCAGCGCCATCACAGGACAGAGAAACGGGGGGTCCCCGAGAAAACGGGGGTCCCCAAGGAAACGGGGGTCCCCAAGAAAACGGGGGGTCCCCAAGGAAACGGGGGGTCCCCAAAAAAACGGGGGGTCCCCACGCCACCCCCTCCCACGAGGGTCACCTCCCCTGTGGGGACACTCGGCCTTGTCCCCTCCACAGCCACCCCCGGTGTCACTCGTGCTCCCGGCTCGGGGGGGGGGGGGGGGGGGGAAGGGTCCTCGGGGGTCCCCACGAGGGTTTGGGGGGGTCCCGGGCCCCCCTCAGGGTCCCCCCGGCTCCTTGTGGCGCTTCTGGAACTTTCGGAATTTGCCCTGGATGGTCAGAGCCGCGCGCTCCGTCTCGGGCGCGCTCAGGTCGATGTCGATCTCTTCCTCCTCCTCCTCCTCTTCCTCCTCCTTCTTGGGGTCACCGGCCTTGGCTGCCGCGGGGACGGGACGGCGACATCCTTGGGGACAGCCTGGCACCCCCAGAGTCACCGCGGGGACACTCAGGGGGACAAGGGACAGCCTGGCACCCCCCTCCCGAGGGGACAAGGGACAGGCTGGTACCCCCAGAGTCACCGCGGGGACACTCAGGGGGACACCCTGCCACCCCCGAGGGGGACAAGGGACAGCCTGGCACCCCCCCCCGAGGGGACAAGGGACAGCCTGGCACCCCCCCGAGGGGACAAGGGACAGGCTGGCACCCCCAAAGTGACGTCGGGGACACCCAGGGGGACGCCCTGCCACCCTCCAGGGCGACAAGGGACACCCTGCCACCCCCGAGGGGGACAAGGGACAGGCTGGCACCCCCAGAGTCACCCCGGGGACACCCAGGGGGACACTAAGGGGGACACTAAGGGGGACAAGGGACAGCCTGGCACCCCCCCCGAGGGGACAAGGGACAGGCTGGTATCCCCAGAGTCACCCCGGGGACACCCAGGGGGACACTCAAGGGGACAAAGGACAGCCTGGTACCCCCAGAGTGACCTCGGGGACACCCAGGGTGTGACCCGCCACCCTCCCCCGGGGACTCCGTCACCCCCCATCCCTCAGGGGACAATCTGCACCCCAGAGCATCCTCGGAAGTCCCCTGGGGAGGGGACACCACGACACCTCCGAGGGGACAGAGCGGGGTCCCCAAATCCAGCCGGGGGCCACCCGCCCTGCAAGGACAGGGACAAGGAGGCTGGGGTCTCTGGGGACAGAGGGGACAGAGGGGACATCGGGGACAGAGGGGACAGAGGGGACAGAGGGGACAGAGGGGACAGAGGGGACAGAGGGGACCTCACCTTGCTGCTGCCCACCGGGGGTCTCCGCCGCCGAGGGAGGGTGACAGGGGCTGCGCTGCGGACAGACGGGACCCGGAGGGGGGGTGACACAGGGGCTCCGCTGTCCCCGTGTCCCCCCCATTGTCCCCGTGTCCCCTCATTGTCCCCGTGTCCCCTCATTGTCCCCGTGTCCCCTCATTGTCCCCAGGGTTCCCCCAAGCTGCAGGCGGGGGGAGGGGGGGGGCGCGGGGGGGAAGGGCAGGTGACAGCGGTGCTCCAGAGTCCCCAGAGTGTCCCCGTGTCCCCCGGTGTCCCCCGGTGTCCCCGGTGTCCCCCGGTGTCCCCACCTCGCTCATCCCGCCCGATGTCGCCGTCGCTCCCCGAGCGCGGGTCCGGCGCTGCCGCCGCGGCTTTTATAAGGGCGGGGTTTGAGTGACAGCCGAGCTCAGCCAATGGGGAGAGGGGGGAGGGGTCTATAGGGACACGCCCAGTGGCGGGAAATCTCGGCCCCGCCCCGAGCGGGATGGGCACGGGGGGACACGAGGGGACATTGGGGACATGGGGACATTGGGGGGACACGAGGGGACATTGGGGACATGGGGACAGTGGGGACATGGGGACATTGGGGACATGGGGACATTGGAGGACATGGAGACATTAGGGGACATGGGGACATTGGGGACATGGGGACATCGGGGGACACGAGGGGACATTGGGGACACTGGGACATTGGGGGACATTGGGACATTGGGGGACATGGGGACATTGGGGACATGGGGACATTGAGGGGACACGAGGGGACATTGGGGGACATGGGGACATTGGGGACATGGGGACATTGGGGACATGGGGACATTGGGGGGACATGGGGACATTGGGGACATGGGGACATTGGGGGGACATGGGGACATGGGGACATCGGGGAGACACGAGGGGACATTGGGGGACATGGGGACATTGGGGGGACACGAGGGGACATTGGGGACAGGGGGACATTGGGGGACATTGGGGGACATTGGGGACATGGGGACATTGGGGGACATGGGGGACATTGGGGGGACATGGGGACATTGAGGGGACATGGGGATATTGGGGGACATGGGGACATCGGGGGGACATGGGGACATTGGTGGACATGGGGACATTGGGGGACATTGGGGGATATTGGGGGACATGGGGACATTGGGGGGACATGGGGGGACATTGGGGGACATGGAGACATTGGGGGACTTGGGGACATGGGGACATTGGGGACACGAGGGGACATTGGAGACATGGGGACATTGGGGGACATGGGGACATTGGGGGACTTGGGGACATGGGGACACGGGGACTCGGGAGGACACGGGGTCTTGGGGAACATGGGGGACACAGGCGACACAAAGAGACCCGGGGGACACGGGGGGGGGGACACGTGGGACTTGGGGGGACACGAGAGGACATGGGAGGGACTCGGGGGGTGGGACAAGGGACACGAAGGGACACGAGGGGACATGAGGGGACACAGGGGAGTGTGGGGGCACCGGGGTGACCCTGAGTCCCCCTAGTGCCACCCTCCTGGTGGCGGTGACACCTGGGGACAGGACACAGGTGCTGCGATGGGGACACTGCCAGCGCTGGTGACAGGGACCTTCCCGTGGGGACAGCGGTGACAGGACGGCCACCACCGTGTCCCCTCTGAGCTCCGCTGCTCCCAGTGCCACCCTCAGCACGGAGGTGTGACACCGGGGCTGTCGCCTGGTGCCTGTCACCGTGTGGTGTCCCCTCGGTGTCTGTCTGTCCCCCGCCTGTCCCCGTGTCCCTCTGTCCCCCGCCTGTCCCCTGCCTGTCCCCCTGTCCCCTCCTGTCCCCTCCTGTCCCCTCCTGTCCCCGCCTGTCCCCCTGTCCCCGTGTCCCCTCCAGCTGCCATACCTGTCCCCTCCTGTCCCCTCCTGTCCCCGTGTCCCCCCAGCTGCCATACCTGTCCCCTCCTGTCCCCTCCTGTCCCCTCCTGTCCCCCTCCTGTCCCCCTGTCCCCGTGTCCCCCCCAGCTGCCATACCTGTCCCCTCCTGTCCCCTCCTGTCCCCTCCTGTCCCCTCCTGTCCCCGTGTCCCCCCCAGCTGCCATACCTGTCCCCTCCTGTCCCCTCCTGTCCCCTCCTGTCCCCGCCCGCGCTGTCTGTGTCCCGTCCCCCCCCCCCCAGGTGTCACTTGTCGCCTCCGCCCCGCGCTGTCCCCGCCTCGCTCAAGTTCAAGGTTCAAACTCCACGAGGCTCTTGCTGTGACCGGAGGGGACACTCGGGGACCGGAGGGGACACTCGGAGACCCGAGGGGACACACGGAGACCGGAGGGGACACGCGAGGAATGGAGGGGACACCCGGACACCGGAGGGGACACGCAGGGACCGGAGGGGACGCTCGGGGACCCGGTGTCACCTCACTGCTTGGGGACAATCCCCCATCACCGACCGCACCCGGGGACACCGGCTCAGGTACCGCCACCGGCGAGGACAGGAGGGGACACACGGGGACAGGAGGGGACAGGAGGGGACACTCGGGGAATGAGGGGACACTCGGGGACAGGAGGGGACACTCGGGGACAGGAGGGGACACTCGGGGAATGAGGGGACACACGGGGAATGAGGGGACACACGGGGAATGAGGGGACACATGGGGACAGGAGGGGACACACGGAGACAGGAGGGGACACTCGGGGAATGAGGGGACACACGGGGACAGGAGGTGACACTCGGGGAATGAGGGGACACACGGGGACAGGAGGGGACACACGGAGACAGGAGGGGACACACGGGGACAGGAGGTGACACACGGAGACAGGAGGGGACACTCGGGGAATGAGGGGACACACGGGGACAGGAGGTGACACTCGGGGAATGAGGGGACACACGGGGACAGGAGGGGACACACGGAGACAGGAGGGGACACTCGGGGAATGAGGGGACACACGGGGACAGGAGGGGACACACGGGGAATGAGGGGACACATGGGGACAGGAGGGGACACACGGAGACAGGAGGGGACACACGGGGACAGGAGGTGACACACGGAGACAGGAGGGGACACTCGGGGAATGAGGGGACACACGGGGACAGGAGGTGACACTCGGGGAATGAGGGGACACACGGGGACAGGAGGGGACACTCGGGGAATGAGGGGACACACGGGGACAGGAGGGGACACGCAGGGACCAGAGGGGACCTACAGGGACACACGGGTGACAGTTCTGCGGGTGGAGGGACACCGCGGTGGCGTGGGTGACATCCAGGGGACACCGTGGCCTCGAGGGGACAGGAGGAGCCGGGTGTGTCACCCGGCTGTCCCCGTGTCCCCTCAGGCGTGTCCCTGGCGAG
The DNA here is from genome assembly GCA_014839755.1 of Sylvia borin. Lineage (NCBI taxonomy): Eukaryota > Metazoa > Chordata > Aves > Passeriformes > Sylviidae > Sylvia > Sylvia borin. Next base: position 68,212 of record JACEWE010000104.1, read on the forward strand.
CTCGGAGCGCAGCCCCCGGGACCCCCCTGGGGACACGGAGCCGCACGGCGACAAAGTGTGCGCCGTGTGCGGGGACAGGGCCAGCGGCTACCACTTCCACGTCATGAGCTGCGAGGGCTGCAAGGGCTTCTTCAGGTGCGGGGACACCTGGGGACACCTGGGGACACCTGGGGACACTGCGGGGACAGCCGGGGACAGCTGGGGACAGCCAGGGACAGCTGGAGACAGGGTGGGATGGGACAAAGGGACAAGGTGGGATGCGACAAAGAGGCTGGGAAATGACAGGATGGGACAGGATAGGAGGTGACAAGGGGACAGGGACAAAACGGGGTGTGACAAGGGGACAGGGACAAAACGGGAGGTGCCAGGGGGACAGGGACAAAACGGGAGGTGACAAGGGGACAGGGACAAAACGGGGTGTGACAAGAGGACAGGGACAAAACGGGAGGTGACAAGGGGACAGGGACAAAACGGGAGGTGACAATGGGACAGGGACAAAACGGGGTGTGACAAGGGGACAGGGACAAAACGGGAGGTGACAATGGGACAGGGACAAAACGGGGTGTGACAAGGGGACAGGGACAAAACGGGAGGTGACAAGGGGACAGGGACAAAACGGGGTGTGACAAGGGGACAGGGACAAAACGAGATGGAACGCGACAGGACGGGCCAAAGGGATCGAGTGGCACGGGACAAACAGGATGGGACAAGGGGACAGGATGTGACAAGGGGACAGGGCAGGGACAGGGAAGGATAAAACGGGACGGGACAAGGGGACAGAGGGAGGGGACAAGGTGGGATGCGGTGACACGACGGGACAGGACAGGACGGGCTGGGGTGGGACAAGGGGACAGGATGGGACAGGATGGGACAGGATGGGACAAGGGGACAGGACGGACAGGGGTGGCACAGGCCGGTCCTATGGACGGGGACAGGGGACAGTGACAAGACGGGCCAGCCGCTGCCACCCTGGGGACACGCGGTGACAGTGGCCGTGTCCCCGCAGGCGCTCCGTCATCAAAGGGGTCCGCTTCACGTGTCCCCTGGCGCGGCGCTGCCCTGTCACCAAGGCCAAGCGGCGACAGTGCCAGGCGTGTCGCCTCCAGAAGTGCCTGGACGTGGGCATGAGGAGGGACAGTGAGTGACACTGGGGACACCCGGGGGGACACGGGGGACACCCGGGGGACGGGACATGGAGCAGAGAGACCGAGGACCTGGAGGGGACAAGGGGGACACAGGGCGGTGGGGGGACAGTGGGGACAGGGGGAGCAGTGGCAGCACCTGGGTGGGATGAAGGGGACATGGAGGGGACACAGGGGACATGGTGGGGACACAGGGGACATGGTGGGGACACAGGGGACACCTGGGGGTGAGCGGGCCGTGGCACGGGGACAGCGGGGAGCAGGGACAGCACCTGGGTGGGATGAAGGGGACATGGAGGGGACAAATGGGACATGGTGGCGACACGGCACGGGGACAGCGGGGACAGGGACGGCGACACGGGGGAACCACCAGCGTGGGATAAAGGCGACCTGGAGGGGACAAGGGACAGAGAGAAGCGGCCCGGGTGGGGTGACAGAGGAGGGGACAGGGCACAGAGGTGGCAGCAGGGGACAGCGGGGACCCTCTCGGGGAGGGGACAGCACGGTGTCCCCGCTGGCTGTCCCCGCTGCCTGCGCCGGCGGTGACAGCGGTGACAGCGGCGCCCGGCGGTGGCAGTGATCATGTCGGAGGAGGCGCTGAGGCGGCGGCGGGAGCTGCGGGGACAGCGGGGACAGCCCGGGGGACAGCAGGGACAGCAGGGACAGCCCGGGGGACAGCCCGGGGGACAGCCCGGGGGACAGCGGGGACAGCGGGCCGGGCTGACGGCCGAGCAGCAGGAGCTCATCGCGCTCCTCATCGCCGCCCACCAGCGAACCTTCGACTCCACCTTCTCCCAGTTCAGCAACTACTGGGTGAGCTGGGACAGCGCTGTCCCCACGGGGACACCTCTGTCCCCAACGGGACACCTCTGTCCCCAACGGGAACACATCCCTGTCCCCAACGGGACACCCACTGTCCCTACAGGGACACCTCTGTCCCCACGGGGACACCCCTGTCCCCAACGGGAACACATCCCTCTCCCCATTGGGACACCTCTGTCCCCAACAGGACACCCCTGTCCCCACAGGGACACCCCTGTCCCCACGGGGACACACCCCTGTCCCCACAGGGACACCTCTGTCCCCAATGGGAACACACCCCTGTCCCCACGGGGACACTCCTGTCCCTATGGGTGACCCACTGTCCCCATGGGGACACCCCTGTCCCTGTGGGTGACCCACTGAAGCCCCGGCCGTGCCCGTGGCTCCCCTGGCCATCCCTGGGGGTGTCCTGGCTGTCCCCAAAGGTGACCCAGATGTCCCCACGGGTGCCCCAAGTGTCCCCTGGAGTGACCCAGCCGCTCCCCACAGTGACACAGCTGTTCCTATGGGTGCCCTGAGTGTCGCCACGATGCCCCAAGTGTCCCCAAAAGTGTCCTGACTGTCCCCACGTGTACCCAGACTGTCCCCAAAACTGTCCTGACTGTCCCCACGTGTACCCAGACTGTCCCCAGAGATGTCCTGACTGTCCCCACGTGTACCCAGACTGTCCCCAAAACTGTCCTGACTGTCCCCACGTGTACCCAGACTGCCCCCACAGATGTCCTGACTGTCCCCACGATGCCCCAAGTGTCCCCAAAACTGCCCTGACTGTCCCCACGTGTACCCAGACTGTCCCCAGAGATGTCCTGACTGTCCCCACGATGTCCCCACCGCCACCCCGCCTGTCCCCACGTGTCCCCAGCCCTGAGCCCCGGCTGTCCCCAGCCCGCCGTGCGCCTGCTGTCACCGGGCCCGGCGGTGGCCGCGGAGGTGTCGCCGTCGCTGTCGCCGTCGCTGTCGCCGTCGCCGTCGCCGTGCGAGGAGCTGCTGCCGCAGTTCGCCGACCTGAGCACGTTCATGATCCAGCAGGTGATCAAATTCGCCAAGGAGATCCCGGTCTTCAGGTGCGCGGGGCGGGGACGCGGCCCCGGGGGCGGGTGATGACACCGGTGCCACCACCGCCACCCCCTCCCGGTGTGGGTGACACGATTGTCGCCGTGTCACCTCCCCGGGGCAGGAGCCTGCCGCTGGACACGCAGATCTCGCTGCTCAAAGGGGCCACGCTGGGGATTTGTCAGATCCGCTTCAACACCGTCTTCAACCCCGCCACCAAAGCCTGGGAGTGCGGCCAGCGCTGCTACACCATCCGCGACGGGGCCCTGGGTACGGCCGGGGACACCTGGCGACACCTGGCGACACCTGGCGACACCTGGCGACACCTGGCGACACGGCCGAGGGGCGGGAGGGCTCCGGGCGAGGCGGGATCCGCGGGGACAAGGCAAGGGCAGGAGGGTGACAGGACGAAGAGGTGTCACAGAGGGGCTGGACACTAAGGGACAGCGGCTGGGCACGAGCCAGGTGTGCACAGGTGTGGCCCAGGTGTGGCCCAGGTGTGGCCCAGGTGTGCACAGGTGTGGCCAGGTGTGGCCCAGGTGTGGCCAGGTGTGCCCAGGTGTGGCCAGGTGTGGCCCAGGTGTGGCCAGGTGTGGACAGGTGTTGCCCAGGTGTGGCCAGGTGTGGCCAGATGTTGCCCAGGTGTGGCCAAGGTGTGGGCCAGGTGTGGCCAGGTGTGGCCCAAGGTGACACTCCCGGGGTGGTGACACTGTAGAGACTCATCATGGGGGAATCCCTGGAGGTGACACTGGGTGCTCTGGGCTGGTGACACTGTAGGGACCCTGGGGGAATCCCTGGAGGTGACACTCCCGGGGTGGTGACACTGTAGGGACTCACCCTGGGGAATCCCTGGAGGTGACACTGGGTGCTCTGGGCAGGTGACACTGTAGGGACTCACCCTGGGGGAATCCCTCTGGAGGTGACACTCCCGGGCAGGTGACACTGTAGGAACCCTGGGGGAATCCCTGGAGGTGACACTGGGTGCTCCGGGCTGGTGACAGGGTGGGGACCCTGGGGGGATCCCTGGAGGTGACACTCCCGGGCAGGTGACAGGGTGGGGACCCTGGAGGAATCCCTCTGGAGGTGACACTCCCGGGGTGGTGACACTGCAGGGACCCTGGAGGAATCCCTCTGGAGGTGACACTCCCGGGCAGGTGACACTGTAGGGACCCTGGGGGAATCCCTAGAGGTGACACTGGGTGCTCTGGGCAGGTGACACTGTAGGAACCCTGGAGGAATCCCTGGAGGTGACACTCCCGGGCAGGTGACAGGGTGGGGAACCTGGGGGAATCCCTGGAGGTGACACTGGGTGCTCCGGGCAGGTGACACTGTAGGGACCCTGGGGGAATCCCTGGAGGTGACACTCCCGGGGTGGTGACACTGTAGGGACCCTGGAGGAATCCCTGGAGGTGACACTCCCGGGGTGGTGACACTGTTGGGACTGACCCTGGGGGAATCCCTGGAGGTGACACTCCCGGGCAGGTGACAGGTTGGGGAGGTGACACTCACCGTCCCCAATGTGTATTTTTTGGGGGGATAACCGCGGGATTCTCGGGGGGATCCCCCCTCAGCCGGCTTCCAGCAGATCTACCTGGAGCCCCTGCTCAAGTTCCACGAGAGCCTGCGGCGCCTGCGGCTGCACGAAGCCGAGTACGCCCTGCTGCAGGCCATGCTGCTCTTCTCGCCAGGTCAGCCCCGCCCCGGGAGGGGGGACAACGGGGACACTCCGCTGTCCCCAAAGCCCCGCTGACCCCTGCTGTCCCCTCGCCCAGACCACGCGGGCATCGCCCGGCGCGATGTCATCGACCACTTCCAGGAGCAGGTGGCATTAACGCTGCAGAGTTACATCGAGCACCAGCACCCGCGCAGCGAGGGCAGGTGGGTGACAGCGACAGCCACACCGCGGTGGCATGGTGGTGGCGGTCCCCAACGAGGCTGTCCCCCATCCTCGGCAGGTTTCTTTATGCCAAGCTGCTGCTGCTGCTGACGGAGCTGCAGACGCTGAAGGCGGAGAACACGCGGCAGATCCTGCACATCCACGACCTGTCGGCCATGACGCCGCTGCTCTCCGAGATCATCAGCTGAGCCCGGCGACAGCCGTGTCACCTCCTCCTCCTCCCTCTCCCCTCCCCGCGGTCCCCAAATGTCACCCGCGGCGCTGCCACCGGGCACAGAGTAAAGCTCCTTTATTTGATGTGGCACCGCGGGGAAACTGAGGCACGGCCGCCGTGGCGCTTGGGGACAATGGGGACACCCGACAGTGGGGGACACCCGACAGTGGGGACACCCGACGATGGGGACACCCGGCCCCGCGCGGCAGCGGCCACACCCCCGCGGGTGGCACCAGGGACACCAGTGTCCCCGCGGCGCTGTCACTCGCCGTCCCCAGCCCGGTGTCCCCGCTGTCCCCACGGGTCCCTGTGGCACCTGCACGGCCCGATGGCTCCCTGAGCAGGACGGTGGCCGGCTGTCCCCATTGTCCCCGCTGTCCCTCAGCCCACGGTGACGCTGAAGCCGCAGTGGAAGCGGTTCCTCCAGTGGTTGAGGAAAGCGCCCAGCGCCAGCGTCACGGGCAGCGGGGGCAACTTCTTCTCCAGGACGCCCCCCACGCTCCAATTGCTGTCCAGGAGCCCTGGCAGGGGACAGGGGACAGCAGGGACAGCTGAGTGCCACCGCCAGGTGACAGCCGGCGACACAAAGCCACCAGGGAGCCCACCTCTGAAGACCACGTTGGCCCGCGGCACGTTGAGCTGGTAGCCGAAGGCGAAGGTGGTCTCCTGCAGCCTCGTGTTGGCCTCCAGCTCCACGCCCACCTGCACCTGCGGGAGGGGACACCGCGGTCACCTGGGGACAGCGGGGAGGTGACAGAGGGCAGGGGACACACCCACCTGCTCGTTGGCCCGGTGGTAGTAGCTGGCGTGGAACCCGCCGTAACCCACGTTGAGCGTGGAGACCCAGTTCGGGGCTGCAACAGAGAGCCACCGGCGTCCCCTGGGTGTCCCCTGGGTGTCCCCTGGGTGTCCCCAGGGTGTCCCCAGGGTGTCCCCGAGGTGTCCCAAAGGGTCCCCACCTGTGTATTTGCCGGCCAGGGTGAGGATGGCCCCCTCCTCGCCGGGGCGTCGGTGGTACACCAGCTCCCCGCCCAGCACCAGGCGGGCCGTGACACTCTGCAGGAAATGGGCCACCACGATCACTGCGGGGACAGCAGGGTCACCGGGGTCACTGCGGTGTCCCCGCGGGGCCACCAGGGTCACTGCGGTATCCCCATGGGGCCACCAGGGTCACTGCAGTGTCCCCACGGGGCCACCAGAGTCACTGCGGGGACAGCAGGGTCACCGGGGTCACTGCGGTGTCCCCACGGGGCCGCCAGGGTCACTGCGGTGTCCCCACGGGGCCACCAGGGTCACTGCGGTGTCCCCGCGGGGCCACCAAGGCCGCCAGGGTCACTGCAGTGTCCCCACAGGGACACCAGAGTCACTGCGGTATCCCCATGGGGCCGCCAGGGTCACTGCAGTGTCCCCACAGGGCCACCAAGGCCACCAGAGTCATTGCGGTGTCCCCACAAAGCCACCAGGGTCACTGCGGTGTCCCCACAAGGCCACCAGGGTCACTGCGGTGTCCCCACAGTGCCACCGCCATCACTGAGGGGACAGCGCCACCTCAAGGGCCACCACTGTCACTGCAGACACAGTGTGGCCTCGGCAGTGTCCCCGCGGGGCCACTGCCATCACTGAAGGGACAGCTGTGCCCCCACCACTGAGGGGTCACCACGGCCACCACCATCACTGTGGGGTCAGCCATGTCCCCAAGTGCCACCGTGGCCACCATCACCACTCTGGGGACAGCGTGGCCTCAGCGGCATCTCCACAGGCCACTGCCATCACTGTGGGGACAGCTGTGTCCCCAAGGGTCACCGTCACCCCTGAGGGGACAGCTGTGTCCCCAGAGGCCACCACCACCCCTGAGGGATCAGCCGTGTCCCCAGGGGTCACAGCCATCCCTGAGGGGACAGCCATGTCCCCAGGGGTCACCGTCACCCCTGAGGGGCCACTCGTGTCCCCAAAGGTCACCACCACCCCTGAGGGGCCACTCGTGTCCCCAAGGGTCACAGCCATCCCTGAGGGGACAGCCGTGTCCCCAAGGGTCACAGCCATCCCTGAGGGGACAGCCGTGTCCCCAAGGGTTGCAGCCACCCCCAAGGGCACAGCCGTGTCCCCAGGGGTCACCGTCACCCCCAAGGGGACAGCCGTGTCCCCAGCGGCCACCACCACCCCTGAGGGGACAGCCGTGTCCCCGAGGGCCCCGTGTCTCACCGGAGCCACCCAGCAGGTCGGGGTTGCCCAGCGTGAGCGTGGCCGTGCAGTCGTCCCCGCGGTACTCGCCGTCAAACTGCCACGTCACAAACTTGGCCTGGTGCGTCTGCGGAGGGGACACGGGTGACACCAGGTGACACCAGGTGACACCAGGGGACACGCAGGTGTGTCCTCACCCCCAGAAGGCTCACCTGGAAGACGGCCTTGGCGCGGAGGCGCTCGCCCAGCAGGTGCAGGGCCTGGGCGTTGAGGCTGCCGGCGCTGTCCATGTCCCCGAGCAGCGTGGGGAACACCTGGGGACAGCCCGCCGTGGGGACAGGGACAGCCACGGCCACCGCGGAGCGTGCCCGAGCTCCGCGGGGCTGCGTCACCCCAGCGCCCCCAGCCCCGGGAGTTGTGGCCACGGGGAGGTCACCACTGACCACGGGGACACTGGTGACCCCAAGGTCACTGACCACTCTGGGGTCACCAATGAGCCTGAGAGCAGTGGTGACCACAGGGACACTGGTGACCCCAAGGTCACTGACCACTTGGAGCCACCAATGAGCCTGAGGTCAATGGTGACACCAGGGACACCGGTGTCCCCAAGGTCATTGATCACTCTGGGGTCATCAATGAGCCTGAGGTCAATGGTGACACCAGGGACACCGGTGACCCCAAAGCCGCCATTGACCCGAAGGCCACTGACCACTTGGAGCCACCAATGAGCCTGAGGTCAATGGTGACACCAGGGACACCGATGACCCCAAGGTCACTGACCACTCTGGGGTCACCAATGAGCCTGAGGTCAATGGTGACACCGAGGACAGTGATGGCCCCAAGGTCACTGACCACTCTGGGGTCACCAATGAGCCTGAGAGCAGTGGTGACCACAGGGACACTGGTGACCCCAAGGTCACTGACCACTCTGGGGTCACCAATGAGCCTGAGGTCAATGGTGACACCGAGGACACCGATGACCCCAAGGTCACTGACCACTCTGGGGTCACCAATGAGCCTGAGAGCAATGGTGACACCAGGGACACCGGTGACCGCAAAGCCACCATTGACCCAAAGGCCACTGACCACTTGGAGCCACCAATGAGCCTGAGGTCAATGGTGACACCAGGGACACCGGTGTCCCCAAGGTCACTGACCACTCTGGGGTCACCAATGAGCCTGAGAGCAATGGTGACCACAGGGACACTGGTGACCTCAAGGTCACTGACCACTCTGGGGTCACCAATGAGCCTGAGGTCAATAGTGACACCAGGGACACTGATGACCCCAAGGCCACTGACCACTCTGGGATCACCAATGAGCCTGAGGTCAATGGTGACCCCAAGGCCACTGGCCACCCTGGGGTCACCCACCACCCCAAGGCCACCCATGATTCTGAGGTCCCCAATAACCCCAGGGTCACCTGGGACCACCCCTTATCCCAGGGTCACCCACATCCCTGAGGCCACCAATGACCCCAGGGCCACCAATGACCCCAGGGCCACCACTGACCACCCTGAGGCCACCAATGACCCCAGGGTCACCTGGGACCACCCTTCACCCCAGGGCCACCCAAATCCCTGAGGCCACCAGTGACCCCAGGGCCACTGACCACCCTGAGGCCACCAATGACCCCAGGGTCACCTGGGACCACCCACCACCCTGGGACCACCAATGACCCCAAGGTCACCAATGGCCCCAAGGCCACCCACCATCCTGAGGCCACCAACCACCCTGAGGCCACCCTGAGGCCACCTGGGGTCACCGATGACCACAATGCCCCCACGGCCCCGGGCTCGTTGGGTGACCGCGATGTCCCAGAAGGGGTGACAACCTCTGCCGCCACCCCAGGCCACCCCCCTAGGCCGGTGTCACCGGCGGTGTCACCTCGGTGGGCCCGAGCTGGCGGTCCCCCACGAAGGTGGCGTTGAAGCGATAGCCGGAGGGGCCCAGGGTGCTCATGTGCACCGTGTGTGTCACCTGCGGGGACACCAGGGGTCACAGGGGACGCCACAGGGTGGGGGGACACACGGCCACCCCCTCCCCAGGTCCCCAAGTGTCCCCTTCCCGACCTGGAAGTGGCTGCTCAGGGTCTTGGTGACGATCAGCTTCACCCCCTCCATCTGCGGCGGGAACACCTCTGGGGGGACACGGCTGTCACCCTCCTGGGGACACGGCTGTCACCCCCAGACAGGGCTGTCACCCCCTCCCTGGACACCCAGAGACCCCCCAAACATCGTTGTCACCCACACACGTGGCTGTCACCCACCCAGACACAACTGTCACCCACCTGGGGACACGGCTGTCACCCCCCGGGACATACAGAGACCCCCAGAGACGGTTGTCACCCCCAGAGACCGCTGTCACCCCCTAAGTACACGGCTGTCACCCCCAGACATGGCTGTCACCCCCCTGGGACACAGCTGTCACCCGCCTGGGACGTGCCCGACATCCCTCCCAGGCGACATCCACAACCCCTTTTTGGGGACAGCATTGCCACCCCCAGGCCAGCCCCTCAGGGGACACGGCTGTCACCCCTGCTGTCCCCACAGCCCCGCTGTCCCCTCCCGGTCCCGCTGTCCCCTCCCGGTCCCGCTGTCCCCGCTGTCCCCTCAGCCCAGCTGTCGCCCCCCTCCGGACCACCCCTCAGCCCCGCTGTCGCCGCTGTCGCACCTTTGCAGAGGCGGTGCAGCTCATCGAAGCTGCCGGGGTTGCCCCGGGGCTGCGCCCGGCGCGGGGCGCGGCCCCCGGCGTTCCCCATGGCCCCTACGGGCCCGCGGCCGCCGCCATCGCGGGCGGCGCCGCCCGGAGCGCCTTCACGGGGGGCGCCGCCGCCATCTTGGCCGCGGGCAACGCGCGCCGCTCATTGGCTGAGAGAGGAGGGCGGGGCCGCGCCGGAATGCGACCCCTCCGGACCCGCGGGGCACGAGCGGAAACGTTCCGTGGCGGGCGCGTTCCGCGCCACCCTCCTGTCCCCAAACCCGCGCGTGTCCCCAAACCCGCGCGTGTCCCCAAATCCCCGCTGTCCCCCGCGTGTCCTGTGACCTTTATGGCCCCTCGTGTGCCCTCCCTGCATCCCTGGACTCCCCCTACCACCTGTCCTCACCTGTGCCCCGTGTCCCCCCTTGTCCCCACCCCGCGTGTCCCATGTCGTCGTGGTGTCCCCTCTCCATGCCTGGAGCGTCCTGGCTCTGTGCCAACACCCCCTTAGTGTCCCCGCATCTCTGGACCCCGGCCATGTCCCCTCCCCACATCCCTGTCCCCACCCTGTGTCCCCCGCCATGTCCCTTCTGTCCCCATGTCCTCAGCCCACTGTCCCCTCCCCGCGCCACCTCTGTCGCCACCCGCCTCCTTGTCGCCTGCACTGTCCCCGTGTCCCCCATCCCCGCCGCTGACCAGAGGGACTCCGACCTTTTGTCGCCAGCGCCACCACTGCCCTTTGCCCTCGTGTCCCCAGCGCTGGCCCCAGCCCGGGGGTGTCCCCACTGTCCCCCCCCCACCCCGGGGGTCCGAGGGTCGGTGACACGGCGGGTGACAACCTTCGCCCCGCGGGGCCCCACAGCCCCGATCCCGCGGCCGTCGGCCCCTGGTGGCCCTTGGGGACACGGGGACAGCCCCGGGGAGGGGACACGGGGAGGGGACGGGGGCCCCCCCGCGCTGCCCCTCGGCCCCGCGGTGTTTGCCCGGGGAGGGGCTGCGGGGGGATAAAAACCGGGGCCGGGCCGGGGGGGACCCCAAAAGTGCCCCGGAACCTGCCCAGGTGAGAGGGGACAGGGACGGGGACAGGGATTGAGGTGTGGGGCTGGGATTTGGGGTGTGGGGCTGGGACTGGGGGGTGGGATTGGTATTGGGGTGTGGGGCAGGGATTTGGGGTGTGGGGCAGGGGTGTGGGATTTGGGTGTGGGGCTGGCACTGGGGTGTGGGGCAGAGATTTGGGGTGTGGGGCAGGGATTTGGGGTGTGGGGCAGGGATTGGGGTGTGGGATTGGGATTGGGGTGTGGGGCAGGGATTTGGGGTGTGGGGCAGGGATTTGGGTGTGGGATTGGGGTTTGGGGCAGGGATTTGGGGTGTGGGGCAGGGATTTGGGGTGTGGGATTGAGGTGTGAGATTGGGACGTGGGGCTGGGACTGGGGTGTGGGATTGGGATTGAGGTGTGGGGCTGGGATTTGGGATGTGGGGCTGGGATTTGGGTGTGGGATTGGGGTGTGGGACTGGGATTTGGGTGTGGGATTGGGATTTGGGGTGTGGGATTGGGATTTGGGGTGTGGGATTGGGATGTGGGGCAGGGATTTGGGGTGTGGGGCAGGGATTGGGGTGTGGGGCAGGGATTGAGGTGTGGGGAAAGGATCGGGATGTGGGGCAGGGAATGTGCTGGGGATGAGGCTGGAATTTTCTATGGGGCCAGACATTTCCATGGGGCTGGAATCTCCCGTGGGGCCAGACATTTCCATGGGGCTGGATTTTCCATGGGGCCGGATTTTCCATGGTGCTGGACATTTCCATGGGGCTGGAATCTCCTGAGGGGCTGGAATCTCCCATGGGGCCGGACATTACCATGGGGCCGGATTTTCCACGGGGCTGGAATCTCCCATGGGGCCGGACATTTCCATGGGGCTGGAATCTCCTGTGGGGCTGTATTTTCCATGGGGCCGGATTTTCCATGGGGCTGGAATTTTCAATGGGGCCGGACATTTCCATGGGGCTGGAATCTCTTGTGGGGCTGTATTTTCCATGGGGCCGGACATTTCCATGGGGCTGGAATCTCCCATGGGGCCAGACATTTCCATGGGGCTGGATTTTCCATGGGGCTGTATTTTCAATGGGGCCGGACATTTCCATGGGGCTGTATTTTCCATGGGGCTGTATTTTCCATGGGGCCGGACATTTCCATGGGGCCGGACATTTCCATGGGGCTGGATTCTCCCATGGGGCTGGCCGCTCCGGGTCAGTCAGTGTGGGTCGGGCAGTTCCCGTGGCGGGGGTCTCACGCCCCCCACCGTCCTCCCCAAGCCATGAGGGTCGCCGTGGTGGCCACGCTGCTGCTGCTGCTCGCCACGGCGCGGCCCGGGGCGGCGCGGAGCCGGCGGGAGGTGCCCGGGGAGGGCTCGGAGCCCGCGGCCACCGAGGATTTCCTGAGCCGCCACTTGCAGAGCTTCTCCGACCTCTTCACCCGGGAGCTGCCGCAGCGCCTGAGGGTCGAGGAGCTGCGCAGCCAGGCCGAGTACGGGCGGGGGGATCGGGACCCCTGCCCGGGACCCCTGCCCGGGACCCCCCCCGAGATCCCCCCCGAGATCCCTGCCCGGGACCCCTGCCCGGGACCTTACCCTGAGACCCCTGCCCGGGATTCCTCCCCATGTGTCACCTCCCTGAGACCCCTGCCCGAGATCCCTGCCCGGGACCCCCGCCCCAGATCCCTGCCCGGGACCTTACCCTGAGACCCCTGCCCGGGATTCCTCCCCATGTGTCACCTCCCCGAGACCCCTGCCCGAGACCCCCGCCCGGGACCTCACCCTGAGACCCCCGCCCGAGACCCCTGCCTGGGACCCCTCCCTGAGACCCCTCCCCGGGACCCCACTCCGAGCCCCCTGCCCGGCAGCCCCCTCTGAACCCCTCCCTGAGACCCCTGCCCGAGACCCCTGCCCGAGACCCCTGCCCGCGATCCTTCCCGAGGACCCCCACCTGCAGTCCGTCCCCGTGACCCCCTCCCCGCGACACCTCCCGGTCCCCCCTCCCGACCCCCCCTCCCTGTCCCCGCTCTCCGGTCCCCCCACCCGAGACCCCTCCCTGGGACCCCTCTCGATCCCCCCTCCCTGTCCCTGGTCCCCCCTCCCGAGACCTCTCCCCAGGACCCCCTCCAGGGACCTCTCCCCGGTCTCCCCACCCGGTCCCCGCTCCCGGGACCCCCACCCGGTCCCCTTACCCGAGACCCCTCCCCGGTCCCCTTACCCGAGACCCCTCCCCGGTCCCCTTACCCGAGACCCCTCCCCGGTCCCCCCTCCCTGTCCCTGCTCCCCGGCTCCCCACCCGGTCCCCCCATCCGGGACCCCCTCCCGGTCCCCCCTCCCGAGACCCCTCCCCGGTCCGCCCTCCCGGGACCCCTCCCCAGTACCCCTACCGGTACCCCCCACCCGAGATCCCTCCCGGTCCCCCCACCCGGTCCCCCTTCCCTGTCCCCGCTCCCCGGCCCCCCACCCGGTCCCTGGTCCCCCCTCCCGGTCCCCCCTCCCCAGACCCCCCACCCGGACCCCCTCCCGGTGGCGGTGCCGGTGCCCCGCTGACGGCCGTGCCCCGCAGGCAGTACCTGGACCGGGCCAACAAACAGCTGGAGCCGCTGGCCCGGGAGCTGCGCTCCAACGTCATGGGGATCTTCTCGTCCCTGCTGCAGCTGGGCAAGGCCGACGGGCAGGGGGACAGCCCCTGAGCCCCCCGGCGTGGGCGTGGGCACGGCCCCGAGACCCCCCGAGAGCCTGCCGTGGACCCCCAATGTATACCGGAGACCCCCGGGATGGACCGATACAGCCCTGAGACCCCCGAGACCCCCGGAATGGACCCAAATACAGCCCTGAGACCCCCAACACAGACCTAAATACAGCCCTGAGACCCCCAACACAGACCTAAATACAGCCCTGAGACCCCTGAGACCTCACCCCTGACTCAAATACAGCCCTGAGACCCCTGAGACCTCACCCCTGACCCAGATACAGCCCTGAGACCCCCAACACAGACCTAAATACAGCCCTGAGACCCCCGAGACCCCACCCCTGACTCAAATACAGCCCTGAGACCCCCGGGATGGACCCAACACAGCCCTGAGACCCCTGAGACCTCCGGGATGGACCTAGATACAGCCCTGAGACCCCCCGAGACCTCACCCCTGATCCACATACAGCCCTGAGACCCCTGAGACCCCATCCCTGACCCAAATACAGCCCTGAGACCCCCGAGACCCCATCCCTGACCCAAATACAGCCCTGAGACCCCCAACACAGACCTAAATACAGCCCTGAGACCCCTGAAACCCCACCCCTGACCCAAATACAGACCTGAGACCCCCGGCACAGACCTAAATACAGCCCTGAGACCCCTGAGACCTCACCCCTGACTCAAATACAGCCCTGAGACCCCCGGGATGGACCCAACACAGCCCTGAGACCCCTGAGACCTCACCCCTGACCCAAATACAGCCCTGAGACCCCTGAGACCCCCAACACAGACCTAAATACAGCCCTGAGACCCCTGAGACCCCATCCCTGACCCAGATACAGCCCTGAGACCCCAAACACAGACCTAAATACAGACCTGAGACCCCTGAGACCTCATCCCTGACCCAAATACAGACCTGAGACCCCCAACACAGACCTAAATACAGCCCTGAGCCCCCCGGGATGGACCCAACACAGCCCTGAGACCCCTGAGACCTCACCCCTGACCCAAATACAGACCTGAGACCCCCAACACAGACCTAAATACAGACCTGAGACCCCCGGAATGGACCCAAATACAGCCCTGAGACCCCACCCCTGACCCAAATACAGACCTGAGACCCCCGGGATGGACCCAACACAGCCCTGAGACCCCTGAGACCTCACCCCTGACCCAAATACAGCCCTGAGACCCCTGAAACCCCATCCCTGACCCAAATACAGCCCTGAGACCCCTGAAACCTCACCCCTGACCCAAATACAGACCTGAGCCCCACGGGATGGACCCAGATACAGCCCTGAGCCCCCCACCCTGGACCCCAATACAGCCCTGAGCCCCCCACAGAACCCCAAATAAAGCCCTGAGCCCCTCACCGTGTCCTTGGGCTGGGAAGGACAGGGGGTCCCTGGGGCTGGGTGCCTGGGGCTTGGGGGGGGTCCCTGGTGCTATAGGGGGGTCCCTGGGGCTGTGTGAGGGGGTCCCTGGGGCTGTGTGAGGGGGTCCCTGGAGTGGGGGTGGGGGGTCCCTGGGGTGGGGGGTCCCTGTGGTGAAGGGGTCCCTGTCGCTGTGTGAGGGGGTCCCTGTCGCTGTGTGAGGGGGTCCCTGGTGTGGGGGGTCCCTGTGGTGGGGGGGTTCCTGGGGTTGGGGTGTTCCAGAGGTGGGGGGTCCCTGTCGATGTGCGAGGGGGGTCCCTGTGGTGGGGGGGTCCCTGTGGTGGGGGGTCCCTGTGGTGGAGGGGCCCCTGTGGTGGGGGGGCCCCTGTGGTGGGGGGGTCCCTGTGGTGGAGGGGCCCCTGTGGTGGGGGGGCCCCTGTGGTGGGGGGGCCCTGCCGCTGTGTGAGGGGGTCCCTGTCGCTGTGTGAGGGGGTCCCTGGGGTGGGGGGGTCCCTGGGGTGGGAGGTCCCTGGGGTGGGGAGAAATTCTGATCCGTCTCGAAATCTAGGCGGCGGAAGGCCGGTCCCGGGCACGGCGTCTTGGATATGGACGGTAGCCCTTTTCCCTGGGAAACTGAACACCCCCATCCAGGTTCCTGATGTCATTTTGCAGGATACCTTTGGCACTCTCAGGCCAGCCAGGATTCTAATTTGTGGTACCTTGGGTCTGGGAGAAATCCTGATCCGTCTCGAAATCTAGGCGGCAAAATGGCTGTCCTGGACCCGTGGTCTTGGATACGGACGGTAGCCCTTTTCCCTGGGAAACTGAACTCCCACCCCCAGGTTCCTGATGTCATTTTGCAGGATACCTTTGGCATTCTCAGGCCAGCCAGGATTCAAATTGGTGGTACCTTGGGTCTGGGAGAAATCCTGATCCGTCTCAAAATCTAGGCGGCAAAATGGCTGTCCTGGACCCGTGGTCTTGGATACGGACGGTGGCCCTTTTCCCTGGGAAACTGAACTCCCACCATCCAGGTTCCTGATGTCATTTTGCAGGATACCTTTGGCACTCTCAGGCCAGCCAGGATTCCAATTTGTGGTACCTTGGGTCTGGGAGAAATCCTGATCCGTCTCGAAATCAAGGCGGCAAAATGGCTGTCCTGGACCCGTGGTCTTGGATACGGACGGTGGCCCTTTTCCATGGGAAACTGAACTCCCACCCCCAGGTTCCTGATGTCATTTTGCAGGATACCTTTGGCACTCTCAGGCCAGCCAGGATTCTAATTTGTGGCACCTTGGGTCTGGGAGAAATCCTGATCCGTCTCGAAATCTAGGCGGCGGAAGGCCGGTCCCGGGCACGGCGTCTTGGATACGGACGGTAGCCCTTTTCCCTGGGAAACTGAACACCCCCATCCAGGTTCCTGATGTCATTTTGCAGGACACATTTGGCACTCTCAGGTCAGCCAGGATTCCAATTTGTGTTACCTTGGGTCTGGGAGAAATCCTGATCCGTCTCGAAATCTAGGCGGCAAAATGGCTGTCCTGGACCCGTGGTCTTGGATACGGACAGTGGCCCTTTTCCCTGGGAAACTGAACTCCCACCCCCAGGTTCCTGATGTCATTTTGCAGGATACCTTTGGCACTCTCAGGCCAGCCAGGATTCCAATTTGTGGTACCTTGGGTCTGGGAGAAATCCTGATCCGTCTCGAAATCTAGGCGGCAAAATGGCTGTCCTGGACACATGGTCTTGGATACGGACGGTAGCCCTTTTCCTTGGGAAACTGAACTCCCACCCCCAGGTTCCTGATGTCATTTTGCAGGATACCTTTGGCACTCTCAGGCCAGCCAGGATTCCATTTTGTGGTACCTTGGGTCTGGGAGAAATCCTGATGCGTCTCGAAATCTAGGCGGCGGAAGGCCGGTCCGGGGTCCGGCGTCTTGGATACGGACGGTAGCCCTTTTCCCTGGGAAACTGAACACCCCCATCCAGGTTCCTGATGTCATTTTGCATGATACCTTTGGCACTCTCACGCCAGGCAGGATTCTAATTTGTGGTACCTTGGGTCTGGGAGAAATCCTGATGCGTCTCGAAATCTAGGCGGCGGAAGGCCGGTCCCGGGCACGGCGTCTTGGACACGGACGGTAGCCCTTTTCCCTGGGAAACTGAACACCCCCATCCAGGTTCCTGATGTCATTTTGCAGGACACATTTGGCACTCTCAGGCCAGCCAAGATTCTAATTTGTCGTACTTTGGGTCTGGGAGAAATCCTGATCCGTCTCGAAATCTAGGCGGCGGAAGGCCGGTCCCGGGCACGGCGTCTTGGATACGGACGGTAGCCCTTTTCCCTGGGAAACTGAACTCCCACCCCCAGGTTCCTGATGTCATTTTGCAGGATACCTTTGGCACTCTCAGGCCAGCCAGGATTCCAATTTGTGGTACCTTGGGTCTGGGAGAAATCCTGATCCGTCTCGAAATCTAGGCGGCGGAAGGCCGGTCCCGGGCACGGCGTCTTGGATACGGACGGTAGCCCTTTTCCCTGGGAAACTGAACACCCCCATCCAGGTTCCTGATGTCATTTTGCAGGACACATTTGGCACTCTCAGCTCAGCCAGGATTCCAATTTGTGGTACCTTGGGTCTGGGAGAAATCCTGATCCGTCTCGAAATCTAGGCGGCAAAATGGCTGTCCTGGACCCGTGGTCTTGGATACGGA
>JACEWE010000099.1:0-84009 GCA_014839755.1 Sylvia borin
ATACAAAAATCGGTGGTCAAATTCTTTCCCCCCAAATTTAATGTCTACAGGTCGCAAAAATGGTCGTTCTTCTATTTGACCTGTTACCCCAACCACTTGGATTTTAGAATCACTTAATGGCCCGACTTGTGTGTTTACAGCTGAGTGTGTGGCTCCCGTATCTATTCGAAATTCCAGTGGTTCCCCCTCTATTTCCAGAGTCACCTTCAGATCCCGGTCTAGTCAGCTTTGATTCTGATAGCTTCTCATCATAAATGCTTGAGCGACACCTTGCGCTCCCCCTTGGAAAGGATTCCCATCACTCTGTTGGCACGGATTCCCCACAGACACTACCCCACTATTTCCCATACCTCCGTTAAGGGGGCATTCATTCTTCCAATGCCCCCTCCCTTTGCATAGGGCGCACTGATCAAGGGCCAGTCTCGGTCGACCCCCGGTCTGCCCCGCCATTTCAAATCCCCCTCTGCCACCATTTGCCACCATACCCGTTCCCCTTCTGCCCCTGCCGCGGCCCCGTCCTCTCCCTCGGAAAGTTCCTTCAGCAGCTTGCTGTAATACAGCCAGCATGCTAGCTTGCTGTCTTTTAGCAGTTTCTTTTTCACGATTATTATACACCTTCCATGCCACTTCCAACAATTTCTCCAAATTTCGAGTCTCCTCTCCTTCTAACTTCTGTAATTTCTTCCTGAAATCCTCTTGTGACTGCCCCATAAATATAAATTCCAGCTGTAACTTCCCTGATTCTGCCTCTACTTCCAAATTAGTAAACCGCCTGGCAGCCTCTTTCAATCGCTCTAGGAAAGCCGATGGGGACTCATTCTTTTCCTGCCGCACCGAATACAGCTTTGACCAATTCAATGTTTTCGGGATCCCCGCCCGCACCCCTTCAATCAATAATTCCTGATAAGCCTTTAGCCTCTGGTATCCTCCGGTTGAGTTGGGATCCCACTCCGGATCCTCCCTGGGCACTAAATCATTCAAAGTTCCATCCGCTACCTGCAACCGCAACATCTCCCGAGCCTTTTCAGACATTACTCTGAATACCATTTCTTTCTCAGTGGAGTCCATAATTGTATCTAACAACACCTGCAAATCATTCCAGTCCGGGTTTTGAGTCTTTATAACCATTTTTACCACTCGCGTGACCCGGTCCGGGTCCTCGCGGTACGAACCAGCTGACTGTTTCCAAATCATTAAATCATTCGGGGAAAAGGGTACTTTTACCATTATTCTGTCCCCCTGTGGTCCCACCGCTTCTCTCAAAGGAGCCATCAAAGAGAGTTGTACCGTCCTCCCCCCTTTCCCTCCTCCCCGACCTCTCCTGGTCCTTTCTGACAGAGGAGTTCTAGGTTTTTCCTTCTCTTTTATTTCTTCCTTATTATCCTCTTCCTCCGAACCTTCCTCATCTGAGGATTCCAGAGGAGGAGCACTAGGGGCTACCAGCATTGAAACATCCTCCTCAGGTTCTTTGAACGTGACAGAACAACACTTACAATTTTCCCTACTTTTACAACCCAAACATTTGTCATCTGCAGTGACATTCAACACCAACAAACCACATTCTTTCTGCCACTCTGGCTTTCCTTGCAAATAATAAAACAAATCCAGATACGGTATTTCATCCCATTTTTCATTATTCCGCAAAAAGTGCATCAAAGGAGTAATAATATCAGAATTCAGAGTACCATTCCGGGGCCATTGCATTCCCTCAGTCTCATATTGTGGCCACACATAATTACAATAATCTATTAGCTTCTTTTTACGTAATTCCTGCCCAAAATTCCCCACCTTCCAATGTTTCAACAGGCACCCGAGCGGAGAATCATCAGGGATTTCTATACCCATAGACGCCAATGCTTTAAAGGTTTTAAACGGCATCATAACACACTCAATCGACAATCACTCACTCACAATTTTATTATCTCACTCACTCAGCCCGATTATTCCACCAATTCTTGCCTTTTCTCGTCACCGCGAGCGGCAAGTGCTGGTCCTGCACAGCTTCCCTGCCGTGTCTTATGGCCAGCGCCTAGGTTTTACCACAACCACAGACGTCTTTTACCCGGCCCTGCGGGAATCACTCTCCCGCCTTATAGGGCAACACTTTTAGCAGAAGAATAAAGCACTTGTCGGGCTTACCTCACGGTCGTCCGTCAGGCGCGGGGTCGGGCACGGGTTGATGTCTCCCCAGAAATCACCTGGTGCCGGCGTGGAGTTGATCAGCTCGCGAACCGCCCCAGCAGCCCACGGAGTCCTGCCGCGGTCGCCAGAAAACTGTTGCCCGAAATGAAGTGAAAACACAAACCAACCAGAAGTCGGTTTCTGTCGTGCTTTATTCGGGGCCCGGGGTCCTGGGGACTAGCGTCCAAATCAGGATTCCCAAAGACCTTCATCAACACATGGGTTTATATACCTTTTTACAGAGATTTCTTCATCATATTACGTGGCATACAGAAAATTCTTTGGATCAAACCAACGACATTCATCTACTAGATAACAGACTCCTAAAGTGATAAAAGTAATATTTCAAATCTTATCTTTAGGTCAGCTTGCCCCTTCAACATGTTCTTCGTGCCTTGCTAATCCCTTTGATTATTATTTCTACAGACCCAGCACATTCCTAATCTACCTTCCCAAGGCCTAGTGCCCTAATGCTTAACCAGAAGCCTTAGCATAACTACTGCTATACTTTAACCAGAAGCCTTAGCATAACTACTGCTATACAATTTCCTAATATTTGGTAACACCGTGGCTATTGTTGCCATAGCCACTTACCACCTGTCCTTTCTTATTTGTCCTTTCTGTTGTTCCTCTGCCCATTGTTTCTCTTGGATCTCTGCCTCCTTCACCTGATTTTTATATTTTTCTGGATTTGTGAGGGGTTTTGTGTTGGTTTGGGTTTTTCTTGGTGGTTGTTTTGTTTGCCTGTTTTGTTGGCTCACAATTTTTGTTTTGTTGTTTGTTTTCTTTTTTTTTTTTTTTCCCCACTTACCAGTAGGAATCAGCTTGTGATTTCTGTTAAAGTTTTGGAGCACAGGTGTTGCACAAAAAGATTGTTTTTGTTTTTAAAGTTGTCTCAGAAACAGATGTGAAAAACGATATTCATTTTTTTGTAAACTTTAAGAAATATGTTTGACAAAAGATAAGACAATTAGGAAATAAAAAGAAGAAACAAGATTATTTTAAATTATTTAATAGTACTTACAGTCTTCTAATTCAGCCATGGGATAATTATGCCACAATTCACTATATCAAATAACGGGAAAAAGCACTGGAAAAGAAGTTTTTTTTTTTAAACTAAGTTTAAAAAAAGTGAAGGAAATAATAAACAAAACCATGTAGTAAAACTATAGTAAATTAAATTCTCTAGTAAATCAAACTTCTATAGCCAATTAAACTTTGATAATGGAAGCCTGCAGCCCAGTCATGTGCAGTGCAGCCTCAGCTGCCCCTTTGAGCCCAGAGCTGCCAAGGGTCAGGGCTGGGATGAGTCTTCACCCAGAACTGGCCCCAAGACTGATTGGGAATCAATCCAGACCAGGGCTCACACAAAGTCTCAAGGCCAAGGCCAAAGCTTCATCAGGTTGGATTTGTTTTACCCCTGGATTGCAGCAACTTTACTCATCCTGTAACATCACTGTTACCATGAAACTTTACATGAGCTACTAAAGAATGACTTTCCTATGCTGAAATGCATTATCCAAATATTGTTGTGGACTTGCTTTGTCTCTGCCTGCTGCCCCTGGGGCTGCTCTTGGCCAGGCAGCCTCAGTGGGAGCCAGCACTGGCTGCAGCCCCAGCAGGCTCCCCAGGACAAGGCCCAGCAATTAAGAGGCCAGTTAGAGCACTGGGCAGCAGCAGAACCCTCAGCAGAGTTATTTGGACAACCCTGGACTCACCACAACTCCACAGCAGCATGAATACCAGTCAGGCTACCAATGCTATGAGCAGAGTTTTCTTTAAAATAAAATCAACAACTTACCGTCTCATCTCGTACAGCTTCCGAAGGCCAAAATAGCAGCCTACCAGGACAATTGGTGCAGTGAACATTGTCACCACTGTGCCTATCATGCAGGACCTGCGCACATCCTGGGGGCAGACAATTTTTGGGAGGCGCATTGGATCCTGGTCATCTGCTCCTGTTTCACTGATAACGTCTGTGGGAGCAATGGGGAGCGTGAGCCCGTGCTGTGCCCCACTGCTGAACTGGCAGCACGGTGCACACGGCCAGGACGTTCTGTGTGTCCCCCAGAGCTGGGCCTGCAGTCACCTTGCTGTCCCTTGGCACAGGCTGTGCCAGCCAACACAGCCCAGCAGGGCGGGAGGAGAGCTCGGGGCCAACACGGCTCTTTGGGCAGTGGCTCCTTGGAAGGACCCGGGCCAAACCCATCCCTGAGCAGCCACTGCCACCCCCGAGCCTCCCTGCCCTGTGACAGCTCCCCCAGCCTAAGGGGACACAGCCAGGCCATGACAGGACACACTGGAGCCCTGCTCTGCCCCTCTTCCCTTTCCCCACCATGGGCACCCCTTGCAGCTGCTCCCAGGTTTGGGGCTGTGTCTCTCACAAGGGGAGCCCAGCAGGGCTGCTCGGCCTGGCACAGCAATCACCTTCTGTGGCACTGTCTGGCTCCTCCATTTGTGCACTGGAGGTTGGAACAGAGGCATTGTTTCCTTCAGGAACTGCTGCCTTCAGCAAAGCTTTCTGGTCCATCTCTGGAGAAAGAGAAGGGGCACAGCTGGATCAGTTGGAAACATATCCCATTAGGGAGGGGGCATCTTCAGGAAATACTACTTGTTAAAGACAAGGATAAGGATCAGGAAAAGGCCAAGACTTGGGGCTGCCACAAGGCCCTCCCTCCTCCAAAAAGCCCCTAAACCTGATCTACCCAGAGCCAGGAAATCCCAGGGATCTCACAGTGTGCCTGGGCCCTGGTGCACTTTGGGCTGCCTGCCTGCTGATGCCCAATGCCTTCCTGCAGAGCCTGGGGGGAAGCTGCAGCCAGGCCAGGCTGGGAAACAGCCCTGCATGGTGTGAAAGCAGCAGTGGGGCAGCGAGGCTGCCATGGATCCCTTCCCGCTGGGCCGGGCACGGCGTGTCCAGAGGGGCAGAGCAAGGTCTCGGCTGGGAGTGTCAGGAGAAGGCTCAGGGACATGAACCCACCACGGTGTCTCTCCAGTTCACCGAGAATTTCGTCCACATATTTGGATTCCTCCAGGGACTTACGGTATCCTGTAGGTTTGTTTGTCCCTCTTGGATGACCTTAATAGAAAATGTTTCCATTTTTCCATGGAAGAATCCCACAAAACCAAGGCTCAGCCTTTGGGGTCAGCAGGGACACACGACTCACCCCTACCATGGAAGCTAGATTTGTGCACAGCATCCAGCCCAGGAGCTGGAAAATTGCTCCCTGCAGACACACCTGTAACTCAACAGCCACAGAAGCTTCTGTCACCTGGTGTCTGCCAGGTTGTCAATTATTCTTTTCAGAGGAGAAGGTGACAAGTTACCTGCAGAAGCTCCAAAGGGTTTGAAAGCACCTTCCATAACAGCTCCTGGAGAAGCCATCCCAGGTCTCTCATCTAGAAGGGGGCAGAGATCAGAAGCATTTCCATGGTGTGCTGGGATCCCCTTCTGCCTTAGGGAACAGGGCACTTGCCAGGGGGTCGGGTCAGGTGGTGGGAGGCAGATGTCAGGGGACAGGGCCAAAGCTGCAGAGGGGCCTGGGGAGCTCTGGGCTGCCTCTGGTCACTCTCCACACTCTTTGCAGCCCCTGGGCAACATCCCTGGAGGGCAGGCACTGCTAAGGAGCACCTCAAGCATCAGCAGGGTTCAGGCCCAGATGAGCAATTACCTCCTGTGACTGTGCCTGGCATTGCCTCCCTTCCTGCAGCAGAGGCTGCCATGGAGCCACTGCCTCCTCCAGGAAACACCGCTTCCAGCACAGGCTTTCGGTTCATCTCTGGAGAAAGGAAGAAGCACAGCTGGATCAGATGGGGCTGTTCCCTTTTTGCGGAGGGGGCATCTTCAGGAGGCAATAGTGGTCAAAGTCATGACTAAGGATCAGTAAATCATGTAAACATGTGCAATTGGCCAGGGCCCCCCTGCAAAGAAACAGCTGCCCCTCCTGATGTACCCAGAGCCCAGGAAACTGCAGGGATCTCGGGTGTGCCCAGCCCCTGGTGCGCTTTGGGCTGCCTATCTGCTAACCCAATGCCTTCCAGCTGAGCCTGGGGAGAAGCTGCAGCCAGGCCAGGCTGGGAAACAGCCCTGCAGGGTGTGAAAGCAGCAGTGGGGCAGCGAGGCTGCCATGGATCCCTTCCCGCTGGGCCGGGCACGGCGTGTCCAGAGGGGCAGAGCAAGGTCTCGGCTGGGAGTGTCAGGAGAAGGCTCAGGGACATGAACCCACCACGGTGTCTCTCCAGTTCACTCAGCATCTGGTCCAGAAGTTCAGAAGGCTTCAAAGATCGATTTTCTCCTCTAGGTTTGTTCTTCACTGTTGGAGGACCTGAACAGAAAGCATTTCAGTTTCCAAGGAATGGACCCCACAAACGCAGGGCTCAGCCTGTGGGGTCAGCAGGGAAACACGACTCACCCCTGTGACGGGAGCTGTGCTTCTGTGCAGTATCCAGGCCAGGAGCTGGAAATGTCTTCGCTGCAGACAGACCTGTAACTCAACAGGCAGAGAATCTTCTCTCACCTAGTTCCTGCCAGGTTGACAATCACTACTTCATGGAAGAACATAGACAACTTACCTATGGGAGGTCCCACTGGATCCAAACTATCTTCCAGCCAAGGTGCCGGAAAAACTTTCACAGTATCCCAGTCTAGAAGAGAGCACCGATGAGAAGCATTTCCATGGAGTGCTGGGATCCCCTTCTGCCTTAGGGAACGGGGCACTGCCAGGGGGTCGGGTCAGGCCGTGGGAGGCAGATGTCAGGGGACAGGGCCAAAGCTGCCGAGGGGCCTGGGGAGCTGTGGGCTGCCTCTGGTCACTCTCCACACTCTTTGCAGGCCCTGGGCAACATTCCTGGGAGGCAGGCACTGCCAAGCAGCAGAGATGGCAGCTCAAGCCTCAGCAGGGCTCAGGCCCAGAGGCTCAGCAATTACCTCCTGTGACTGTGCCTGGCATCGCCTCCCTTCCTGCAGCAGAGTCTGCCATGGAGCCACTGCTTCCTCCGGGAAACGCCGCTTTCAGCACATCTTCTCCGTCCACTTCTGGAAACAAGGACAGCTCTGTCAGATCGAAGCGTTCCCCATTGGAGAGGGGGCACCTCCAGAAGGCAATGCTTGTCAAAGACATGGATAAGGATTAGGAATCCCTATACACTTTTTGTGTAGGCCAGGGCCATCCATCTGCAAAGAGCCACCCTTCCTGAACTACCCAGAGCCCGGGAAGCTGCAGGGATCTCACAGTGTGCCTGGCCCCTGGTGCACTTTGGGCTGCCTGTCTGCTGATGCCCAATGCCTTCCTGCAGAGCCTGGGGGGAAGCTGCAGCCAGGCCAGGCTGGGAAACAGCCCTGCATGGTGTGAAAGCAGCAGTGGGGCAGCGAAGCTGCCCATGGATCCCTTCCCGCTGGGCCGGGCACGGCTTGTCCAGAGGTGCAGAGAAGGCCCTGGCTGGGAGTGTCAGGAGAAGGCTCAGGGACATGCACCCACCTTGTCCTCCCTGCTGCACTTCCTTCAACATTTGCCTCATGGGTTCAGATGGTTCATGGAGTTTCTTGGCTCCTGTAGCTTTGTACTTCCCTGTTGGAGGACCTTAGGACAAAGTATTTGCATTTGCCAGGAACAGTCCCACAAAAGCAAGGCTCAGCCCGTGAGGTCAGCAGGGACACATGACTCACCCCTGCGATGGGAACTGGGCTTGTGTGCAATATCCACCAGAGGAGATGAAAAAGTCTTCCCTGCAGACATGCTTGCAACTGAACAGCCAGAGAAGCTTCTGTCACCTCTCCTGCTCTGCGCGGGCAGCACTGAGCGACAGGAGCAGTGAGAGGATCGTGCCCAGTGAGGGCACACACGGACAGGGCTCTGTCCTGGCACTGCAGCGATGCCTCCCTGGCCGAGCTGTGGGCTCTGAGCTGGCAGCTCTCCCAGGGGAAAGGACTTGACCTACCCTCAGCACCTCCCTGAGACTCAATCTGGAAAGAGGGCTGTGAAGCCAGATCACCTTGATGAAGAGGTTCAGCTGCAAAGAAAGGCAGGACAGAAGAGCTCCAGTGGCACTGCAGGAGATCCTCAGGCTCCCTGGGGCTGCCAAAGGAGCCACCCAAGGCACAGCCCCGGGGCACAGCCCTGGGCCCAGCCCCTTCCCTCTCTGCTCTTCTCCGTGGCTGCACAGAGCACACGGAAGGACACCCTGGCATTGCACACAGGAAGAGGATTGACAGCTCAATGCTCCTTCCTGCCACTGACAGTGATCCTGTGGGACCACTCAGGACTCCAGAAGGGAGCAGGAAAAGGTTTCCAGAATCCTTAAACCATGCGATCATGTTAAGGAAAAGGGCACAGGACTGAGCTTTTGTCACAGTGACACTGATTTTTCTGTCAGGAAAGGCACGCTGAGAACTTGCCTTCACTATCCTTAAAGAACTGCAAACCATTCTTCACCAGGCCTTCCAGATCCTCCATTTCCTGATCCCAGTCTAGAAGAGAGCACCGATGAGAAGCATTTCCATGGAGTGCTGGGATCCCCTTCTGCCTTAGGGAACCGGGCACTGCCAGGGGGTCGGGTCAGGCCGTGGGAGGCAGATGTCAGGGGACAGGGCCAAAGCTGCCGAGGGGCCTGGGGAGCTGTGGGCTGCCTCTGGTCCCTCTCCACACTCTTTGCAGGCCCTGGGCAACATTCCTGGGAGGCAGGCACTGCCAAGCAGCAGAGATGGCAGCTCAAGCCTCAGCAGGGCTCAGGCCCAGAGGCTCAGCAATTACCTCCTGTGACTGTGCCTGGCATCGCCTCCTTTCCTGCAGCAGAGTCTGCCATGGAGCCACTGCTTCCTCCGGGAAACGCCGCTTTCAGCACATCTTCTCCGTCCACTTCTGGAAACAAGGACAGCTCTGTCAGATCGAAGCGTTCCCCATTGGAGAGGGGGCACCTCCAGAAGGCAATGCTTGTCAAAGACATGGATAAGGATTAGGAATCCCTATACACTTTTTGTGTAGGCCAGGGCCATCCATCTGCAAAGAGCCACCCTTCCTGAACTACCCAGAGCCCGGGAAGCTGCAGGGATCTCACAGTGTGCCTGGCCCCTGGTGCACTTTGGGCTGCCTGTCTGCTGATGCCCAATGCCTTCCTGCAGAGCCTGGGGGGAAGCTGCAGCCAGGCCAGGCTGGGAAACAGCCCTGCATGGTGTGAAAGCAGCAGTGGGGCAGCGAAGCTGCCCATGGATCCCTTCCCGCTGGGCCGGGCACAGGCTTGTCCAGAGGTGCAGAGAAGGCCCTGGCTGGGAGTGTCAGGAGAAGGCTCAGGGACATGCACCCACCTTGTCCTCCCTGCTGCACTTCCTTCAACATTTGCCTCATGGGTTCAGATGGTTCATGGAGTTTCTTGGCTCCTGTAGCTTTGTACTTCCCTGTTGGAGGACCTTAGGACAAAGTATTTGCATTTGCCAGGAACAGTCCCACAAAAGCAAGGCTCAGCCCGTGAGGTCAGCAGGGACACATGACTCACCCCTGCGATGGGAACTGGGCTTGTGTGCAATATCCACCAGAGGAGATGAAAAAGTCTTCCCTGCAGACATGCCTGCAACTGAACAGCCAGAGAAGCTTCTGTCACCTCTCCTGCTCTGCGCGGGCAGCACTGAGCGACAGGAACAGTGAGAGGATCGTGCCCAGTGAGGGCACACACGGACAGGGCTCTGTCCTGGCACTGCAGCGATGCCTCCCTGGCCGAGCTGTGGGCTCTGAGCTGGCAGCTCTCCCAGGGGAAAGGACTTGACCTACCCTCAGCACCTCCCTGAGACTCAATCTGGAAAGAGGGCTGTGAAGCCAGATCACCTTGATGAAGAGGTTCAGCTGCAAAGAAAGGCAGGACAGAAGAGCTCCAGTGGCACTGCAGGAGATCCTCAGGCTCCCTGGGGCTGCCAAAGGAGCCACCCAAGGCACAGCCCCGGGGCACAGCCCTGGGCCCGGCCCCTTCCCTCTCTGCTCTTCTCCGTGGCTGCACAGAGCACACGGAAGGACACCCTGGCATTGCACACAGGAAGAGGATTGACAGCTCAATGCTCCTTCCTGCCACTGACAGTGATCCTGTGGGACCACTCAGGACTCCAGAAGGGAGCAGGAAAAGGTTTCCAGAATCCTTAAACCATGCGATCATGTTAAGGAAAAGGGCACAGGACTGAGCTTTTGTCACAGTGACACTGATTTTTCTGTCAGGAAAGGCACGCTGAGAACTTGCCTTCACTATCCTTAAAGAACTGCAAACCATTCTTCCCCAGGCCTTCCAGATCCTCCATTTCCTGATCCCAGTCTAGAAGAGAGCACCGATGAGAAGCATTTCCATGGAGTGCTGGGATCCCCTTCTGCCTTAGGGAACGGGGCACTGCCAGGGGGTCGGGTCAGGCCGTGGGAGGCAGATGTCAGGGGACAGGGCCAAAGCTGCCGAGGGGCCTGGGGAGCTGTGGGCTGCCTCTGGTCACTCTCCACACTCTTTGCAGGCCCTGTTCAGCATCCCCAGAGAGGAAACTGGAGCAGACCAGGCCCCATTGGAGCTCTCTCCCTCCCAGAGGAAACCCTCCCTACAGGCTGGGGAAAACCATCCCCAAGGCTCCCCGGGAGAAGGGAGCGCTGTCCCTCGAAAGGGCAGCCAGGCCCCGGCTCACCTGCTCCCCGCGCTCGCCACGGAGCAGCCTGGGCAGCCCTGGCAGGCAGGGCCACTGCCAGCAGGAGCAGGAACAAGAGGCGCAGAGCAAGGGCCATGGTGCCTTGCCCTGATCCAGTGCCCAGCTCTTGCTGCCACCGCTGTCCTCACACCGCTGTCCCGATGTCAGCACCGCCGCCGCCGCTGCTGCCACAGCAGTTGTGGTCAGGAACTGACTGCTGTGTCCTTGTGGTGCTGTGCAACCACGGGGCTCTGGGGCCTCTGTGACCTCAGAGCCTGCTGTGACCTCAGCCTGATGTCACCTCAGAGCCTGCTGTGATGTCAGAACCTGCTGTGATTAAAGGCTGAGGCAGGATATTGTTAGAATGGATCTCACGAGATGCTGTTCCAGTGAATGTTCCAGCGTGTCCCTCCAGGCCTCTCTGTGGAATCTAGGTGTTTTTCACAAGATCTGATTTATAGACATCTTTGGAGAAATGAGACATTCCATGGTTCTACCTGTGATAAGAATGTCAAGTCCAAAATTTGACTCACGCTGGTGATTCCCACTATTGCACGTAACGCTGGCCCTGACATGCTGACACTGAGTCTGTGCTGTTCGCTGTGCTGGCCTTTGGCCTGTATTTCAAGAGCAATAGGGTTGGTGCCATAATTTATAAAAATAATGCACTACTGGCCTCAGGGTAGCTGCATTCTTTAGGGGAGACCCAAACCCCATGCATCTCTTATGGGTGTCCTCAGTCACCCTAAAATCCCACTGTGTGCCTCACGAGAGACCTCAGACCCCTTCTCAACTTACAGGTGTCCCTTGGTCCCTGCACACCTTTGGAGATAGCCCAAAGGTGTGTTTTTCCACGCAAAACTTACGGGTGTCCCCCGGCCCCTGCACAGCAGAGAGGTGACCCAAACCCCGTGCATGCCTTTAGGGGGCTCAAACATGACACTTAGGGGGCAGCAACACGGCTGAACCATGTTCCCTGTATGTGTTCACCTGTGTCACTGGATGAACAGATGAGGCCTGGGGGGCAAATCCCCACTCTGCTCATAAAGGATCCCAGGGTGCCACAGGCCCACTCTCTGTTGGGCTCTGAGCTCATCTCTATGAAGGATTTCCTTCTGGTGCACAGTCCAGCCTCATTCCATTTTTCTCAAGGCAAGCACTTACTGATGGCTTCTCTCTTTTCCAGGCCATGCCACTGGAGGAATGTAGCCCTGGTTCATGCCTGACATGTTTTGGTTTTCTGAAATTCCTTTCCCAGGGAATTTTCTGTAAACAAGAGACATGTTTTTGCAACTGCAAATTGTTGACATTCTTTCACCTAGGAGGGACTTCTTGATGTCTCTCTGGTCTGACCAATGTGATTAAAGAGGTTTGTCTTTGCTTCACCAATCCAATTGGTCTGTGTAGAATAGTATAAAAAGAGATACACATCTCAACAATAAAGGAGTCATTTTCAGCCTTCTGAAGTCGGAGTCTTTGTGTTGCTGTAGTGTACAACAGCGTCAGAGGAGGTCCATGGCCAGGTGATGCCACTGGAGGAAATGTGCCCCCAGCCCAGGGACGCTCAGCATGGGCTCCCCCAGCCCCTCGGGGCCCCGCCGCTGCTCACAGCAGCCCCTGCCTGCCTCCTGCCTGCCCACACCGTGGGGCATCCACGGCTGCTCCCGGCCATGGAGCTCAGCAGTGCTGCTGCCCTCTGGGCTGTGCTGGGGGCAGCACACGGACACTGGGGTAACAACTCTATTTCTTTATTGGAACAGAAGGGCTGATCCTGGGAGCTCTTAGTCGAGGTTCAGTTGAGCCCTTCCAAATCATTTCGTGGCAGAAATAGATGGCCAAACTTCCCTTATCACAAGCAAACAGCGCGTTCCCTGACAGAGCCCCCTTCTGATGCCCTTCTGGGAGTCGGGAACACGTGTTGTGGTGGCGGCTGGATCTGTGGGGGCAATGGGGAGCGTGAGCCCGTGCTGTGCCCCACTGCTGAGCTGGCAGCACGGTGCACACGGCCAGGACGTTCTGTGTTTCCCCCAGAGCTGGGCCTGCAGCCACCTTGCTGCCCCTTGGCACAGGCTGTGCCAGCCAACACAGCCCAGCAGGGCGGGAGGACAGCCCGGGGACAGCAGGAAGCGGAGAGAAACCCCTGCCCTGGCACAGAGGGAGTTCTTCCAGAAGCAAAGATGGGGACCTTCAGAGAATCCAACTGTGCTCAAAGTTTGCCTCTGAAGTCTGAGAGTTGAACTTGTCAGAAATCCCAGAAAATATCTGGGAAAAGGTTTTACGTAATTTTGTTGTGTGTAGGTACAAATCTCCAATTGGAAAAGAGTCTCTGCAGTAGGCTGGTGTCTTAGGGTGTATTAGTTTTTCCTAAAGTAAAGATTATCAATTAAATGCAATTTTGGTTTTTATTCCAGAAATGTAAAAATATTTTAAGATTTTCAGAATTCTGAAACTACTTTGAAAAGTCCTTGTTTGCTATGGAAATAGAGAAGGAGTATTTTGGGATTACTTTCTACAAAAAAAAATTTCTAGATATTTCTAAAAATTTTTAATTTCTACAAATGAAAAGCAAAGACAAAATGGGCTCGCTTTTTCTCAGGAGCCCCGTGCCCATTTGCTGCCTGCCCAGCCCAGGCTGTGCCCAGACAAGGAGCTCCACCAGTGTAGGTGGTATCACACAAACACCAGAGCGGAAGCCCAGAGGAGTTGCTGGACTCAAGCCCTGTCTTGGCAGGAGGGCTGCACCTCCTGTCCTGGCAGGGGACCAGGGCCACTCCCTTTGGGGACAGAGGCTCCTGTTCTGCATGGTGGTGGCCACTTCTGCACTGCAATAAGTTTGTAATGGAGCTGTGGCAGGGACAATGGACACGTGTGTGAAGCCGAAAGATGACAGTTCCTGTTGTCACAGACCGAAGCCTTTGGCTGCTCTTGTGAAGCTGCAGGGGTGGAGAAGCTGCTCCTGTGGAGAGAGGAGTGTGTGAGGGCCCAGCTGGCGGTCGCACACAGGGACCCTCCTGCACAGCAGGGCCCAGAGCTGCCAAGGCTCCCCAGCACGGCTGGACAGCTGCTGGCACAGCTTGGCCCAGCTGCACAGCTGCCCCTCAGGGCCCCGGCCAGCCGGGGATGGCTCTGGGCAGGTCCCTGGCCAGGAGCGGCCCCAAGCGCCTCTGCCTTTCCAGGGCAATCTGGTCCCTGCTCTTTCTCCTCCCCACCTTGCTCTGCCTCTGCCCGCTGCCCCTGGGGCTGCTCTTGGCCAGGCATCCTCAGTGGGAGCCAGCACTGGCTGCAGCCCCAGCAGGCTCCCCAGGACAAGGCCTAGCAATTAAGAGGCCAATTAGAGCACTGGGCAGCAGCAGAACCCTCAGCAGAGTTATTTGGACAACCCTGGACTCGCCACAACTCCACAGCAGCATGAATACCAGTCAGGCTACCAATGCTATGAGCAGAGTTTTCTTTAAAATAAAATCAACAACTTACTGTCTCATCTCGTACAGCTTCCGAAGGCCAAAATAGCAGCCTACCAGGACTTCCATCTTGCACTTCATGCCATTCAATTGTCATTAATCCATGACATTAATCATTAATTGTCATTAAAATGCCGTCAGTCAGACTCTGTCGTATCACGACTTTCTGGAAGATATTTTCAGGCCTTCCAGCTGTAGTCCAAGGGAGGCTGTTTCTGTCTTGCATCACAATATGGGCAGGTTTTTTGCAAAGACAGCCCTCTACAAAGGACTTGTTGCGTAGCATTAACATCCATAATGTTGCGTAGCATTAACATCCAAAGGGCTGGTTTCAAAGACAGACAAAAGCCCCACGAGAGAACAGTAAACCAACTAAACAACATATTTTAAAAGTACTTTACTTTTAGCTCTTGCTTTTAATATTTTCCAAGCTGGCTTCCTTTTCCACTGCAGTGTTTTTCTTTGGACAGAAAGACACCCTTGCCAGATGATGTGACTTAACAAGGAAAACAGAACTTACACACAATGGATATATTACAGCTAAACATGCAGAGTCTCATTATCACAATCATCATCATTTATTTTCTGTTTATTTTTATGTCAGATTGTTTTCAGAAGGGTGAGAACAGTATCTCTGATCCCCTGGCTATTGTTGCCATAGCCACTTACCACCTGTCCTTTCTTATTTGTCCTTTCTGTTGTTCCTCTGCCCATTGTTTCTCTTGGATCTCTGCCTCCTTCACCTGATTTTTATATTTTTCTGGATTTGTGAGGGGTTTTGTGTTGGTTTGGGTTTTTCTTGGTGGTTGTTTTGTTTGCCTGTTTTGTTGGCTCACAATTTTTGTTTTGTTGTTTGTTTTCTTTTTTTTTTTTTTTTCCCCCACTTACCAGTAGGAATCAGCTTGTGATTTCTGTTAAAGTTTTGGAGCACAGGTGTTGCACAAAAAGATTGTTTTTGTTTTTAAAATTGTCTCAGAAACAGATGTGAAAAATGATATTCACTTTTTTTGTAAACTTTAAGAAATATGTTTAACAAAAGATAAGACAATTAGGAAATAAAAAGAAGAAACAAGATTATTTTGAATTATTTAATAGTACTTACAGTCTTCTAATTCAGCCATGGGATAATTATGCCACAATTCACTATATCAAATAACGGGAAAAAGCACTGGAAAAGAAGGTTTTTTTTTTTAAACTAAGTTTAAAAAAAGTGAAGGAAATAATAAACAAAACCATGTAGTAAAACTATAGTAAATTAAATTCTCTAGTAAATCAAACTTCTATAGCCAATTAAACTTTGATAATGGAAGCCTGCAGCCCAGTCATGTGAAGTGCAGCCTCAGCTGCCCCTTTGAGCCCAGAGCTGCCAAGGGTCAGGGCTGGGATGAGTCTTCACCCAGAACTGGCCCCAAGACTAATTGGGAATCAATCCAGACCAGGGCTCACACAAAGAGCAAAGTCTCAAGGCCAAGGCCAAAGCTTCATCAGGTTGGATTTGTTTTACCCCTGGATTGCAGCAACTTTACTCATCCTGTAACATCACTGTTACCATGAAACTTTACATGAGCTACTAAAGAATGACTTTCCTATGCTGAAATGCATTATCCAAATATTGTTGTGGACTTGCTTTGTCTCTGCCTGCTGCCCCTGGGGCTGCTCTTGGCCAGGCAGCCTCAGTGGGAGCCAGCACTGGCTGCAGCCCCAGCAGGCTCCCCAGGACAAGGCCCAGCAATTAAGAGGCCAGTTAGAGCACTGGGCAGCAGCAGAACCCTCAGCAGAGTTATTTGGACAACCCTGGACTCACCACAACTCCACAGCAGCATGAATACCAGTCAGGCTACCAATGCTATGAGCAGAGTTTTCTTTAAAATAAAATCAACAACTTACCGTCTCATCTCGTACAGCTTCCGAAGGCCAAAATAGCAGCCTACCAGGACAATTGGTGCAGTGACCATTGTCACCACTGTGCCTATCATGCAGGACCTGCGCACATCCTGGGGGCAGACAATTTTTGGGAGGCGCATTGGATCCTGGTCATCTGCTCCTGTTTCACTGATAACGTCTGTGGGAGCAATGGGGAGCATGAGCCCGTGCTGTGCCCCACTGCTGAGCTGGCAGCACGGTGCACACGGCCAGGACGTTCTGTGTGTCCCCCAGAGCTGGGCCTGCAGTCACCTTGCTGCCCCTTGGCACAGGCTGTGCCAGCCAACACAGCCCAGCAGGGCGGGAGGAGAGCTCGGGGCCAACACGGCTCTTTGGGCAGTGGCTCCTTGGAAGGACCCGGGCCAAACCCATCCCTGAGCAGCCACTGCCACCCCCGAGCCTCCCTGCACTGTGACAGCTCCCCCAGCCCAAGGGGACACAGCCAGGCCATGACAGGACACACTGGAGCCCTGCTCTGCCCCTCTTCCCTTTCCCCACCATGGGCACCCCTTGCAGCTGCTCCCAGGTTTGGGGCTGTGTCTCTCACAAGGGGAGCCCAGCAGGGCTGCTCGGCCTGGCACAGCAATCACCTTCTGTGGCACTGTCTGGCTCCTCCATTTGTGCACTGGAGGTTGGAACAGAGGCATTGTTTCCTTCAGGAACTGCTGCCTTCAGCAAAGCTTTCTGGTCCATCTCTGGAGAAAGAGAAGGGGCACAGCTGGATCAGTTGGAAACATATCCCATTAGGGAGGGGGCATCTTCAGGAAATAATACTTGTTAAAGACAAGGATAAGGATCAGGAAAAGGCCAAGACTTGGGGCTGCCACAAGGCCCTCCCTCCTCCAAATAGCCCCTAAACCTGATCTACCCAGAGCCAGGAAATCCCAGGGATCTCACAGTGTGCCTGGGCCCTGGTGAACTTTGGGCTGCCTGCCTGCTGATGCCCAATGCCTTCCTGCAGAGCCTGGGGGGAAGCTGCAGCCAGGCCAGGCTGGGAAACAGCCCTGCATGGTGTGAAAGCAGCAGTGGGGCAGCGAGGCTGCCGTGGATCCCCTCCCGCTGGGCCGGGCACGGCTTGTCCAGAGGGGCAGAGCAAGGTCTCGGCTGGGAGTGTCAGGAGAAGGCTCAGGGACGTGAACCCACCACGGCGTCTCTCCAGTTCACCGAGGATTTGGTCCACATATTTGCATTCCTCCAGGGACTTACGGTATCCTGTAGGTTTGTTTGTCCCTCTTGGATGACCTTAATAGAAAATGTTTCCATTTTTCCATGGAAGAATCCCACAAAACCAAGGCTCAGCCTTTGGGGTCAGCAGGGACACACGACTCACCCCTACCATGGAAGCTAGATTTGTGCACAGCATCCAGCCCAGGAGCTGGAAAATTGCTCCCTGCAGACACACCTGTAACTCAACAGCCACAGAAGCTTCTGTCACCTGGTGTCTGCCAGGTTGTCAATTATTCTTTTCAGAGGAGAAGGTGACAAGTTACCTGCAGAAGCTCCAAAGGGTTTGAAAGCACCTTCCATAACAGCTCCTGGAGAAGCCATCCCAGGTCTCTCATCTAGAAGGGGGCAGAGATCAGAAGCATTTCCATGGTGTGCTGGGATCCCCTTCTGCCTTAGGGAACAGGGCACTTGCCAGGGGGTCGGGTCAGGTGGTGGGAGGCAGATGTCAGGGGACAGGGCCAAAGCTGCAGAGGGGCCTGGGGAGCTCTGGGCTGCCTCTGGTCACTCTCCACACTCTTTGCAGCCCCTGGGCAACATCCCTGGAGGGCAGGCACTGCTAAGGAGCACCTCAAGCATCAGCAGGGTTCAGGCCCAGATGAGCAATTACCTCCTGTGACTGTGCCTGGCATTGCCTCCCTTCCTGCAGCAGAGGCTGCCATGGAGCCACTGCCTCCTCCAGGAAACACCGCTTCCAGCACAGGCTTTCGGTTCATCTCTGGAGAAAGGAAGAAGCACAGCTGGATCAGATGGAGCTGTTCCGTTTTTGCGGAGGGGGCATCTTCAGGAGGCAATACTGGTCAAAGTCATGCCTAAGGATCAGTATATCATGTAAACATGTGCAATTGGCCAGGGCCCTCCTGCAAAGAAACAGCTGCCCCTCCTGATCTACCCAGAGCCCAGGAAACTGCAGGGATCTCAGGGTGTGCCCAGCCCCTGGTGCGCTTTGGGCTGCCTATCTGCTAACCCAATGCCTTCCAGCTGAGCCTGGGGAGAAGCTGCAGCCAGGCCAGGCTGGGAAACAGCCCTGCAGGGTGTGAAAGCAGCAGTGGGGCAGCGAGGCTGCCATGGATCCCTTCCCGCTGGGCCGGGCACGGCGTGTCCAGAGGGGCAGAGCAAGGTCTCGGCTGGGAGTGTCAGGAGAAGGCTCAGGGACATGAACCCACCACGGTGTCTCTCCAGTTCACTCAGCATCTGGTCCAGAAGTTCAGAAGGCTTCAAAGATCGATTTTCTCCTCTAGGTTTGTTCTTCACTGTTGGAGGACCTGAACAGAAAGCATTTCAGTTTCCAAGGAATGGACCCCACAAACGCAGGGCTCAGCCTGTGGGGTCAGCAGGGAAACACGACTCACCCCTGTGACGGGAGCTGTGCTTCTGTGCAGTATCCAGGCCAGGAGCTGGAAATGTCTTCGCTGCAGACAGACCTGTAACTCAACAGGCAGAGAATCTTCTCTCACCTAGTTCCTGCCAGGTTGACAATCACTACTTCATGGAAGAACATAGACAACTTACCTATGGGAGGTCCCACTGGATCCAAACTATCTTCCAGCCAAGGTGCCGGAAAAACTTTCACAGTATCCCAGTCTAGAAGAGAGCACCGATGAGAAGCATTTCCATGGAGTGCTGGGATCCCCTTCTGCCTTAGGGAACGGGGCACTGCCAGGGGGTCGGGTCAGGCCGTGGGAGGCAGATGTCAGGGGACAGGGCCAAAGCTGCCGAGGGGCCTGGGGAGCTGTGGGCTGCCTCTGGTCACTCTCCACACTCTTTGCAGGCCCTGGGCAACATTCCTGGGAGGCAGGCACTGCCAAGCAGCAGAGATGGCAGCTCAAGCCTCAGCAGGGCTCAGGCCCAGAGGCTCAGCAATTACCTCCTGTGACTGTGCCTGGCATCGCCTCCCTTCCTGCAGCAGAGTCTGCCATGGAGCCACTGCTTCCTCCGGGAAACGCCGCTTTCAGCACATCTTCTCCGTCCACTTCTGGAAACAAGGACAGCTCTGTCAGATCGAAGCGTTCCCCATTGGAGAGGGGGCACCTCCAGAAGGCAATGCTTGTCAAAGACATGGATAAGGATTAGGAATCCCTATACACTTTTTGTGTAGGCCAGGGCCATCCATCTGCAAAGAGCCACCCTTCCTGAACTACCCAGAGCCTGGGAAGCTGCAGGGATCTCACAGTGTGCCTGGCCCCTGGTGCACTTTGGGCTGCCTGTCTGCTGATGCCCAATGCCTTCCTGCAGAGCCTGGGGGGAAGCTGCAGCCAGGCCAGGCTGGGAAACAGCCCTGCAGGGTGTGAAAGCAGCAGTGGGGCAGCGAAGCTGCCCATGGATCCCTTCCCGCTGGGCCGGGCACAGCGTGTCCAGAGGTGCAGAGAAGGCCCTGGCTGGGAGTGTCAGGAGAAGGCTCAGGGACATGCACCCACCTTGTCCTCCCTGCTGCACTTCCTTCAACATTTGCCTCATGGGTTCAGATGGTTCATGGAGTTTCTTGGCTCCTGTAGCTTTGTACTTCCCTGTTGGAGGACCTTAGGACAAAGTATTTGCATTTGCCAGGAACAGTCCCACAAAAGCAAGGCTCAGCCCGTGAGGTCAGCAGGGACACATGACTCACCCCTGCGATGGGAACTGGGCTTGTGTGCAATATCCACCAGAGGAGATGAAAAAGTCTTCCCTGCAGACATGCTTGCAACTGAACAGCCAGAGAAGCTTCTGTCACCTCTCCTGCTCTGCGCGGGCAGCACTGAGCGACAGGAGCAGTGAGAGGATCGTGCCCAGTGAGGGCACACACGGACAGGGCTCTGTCCTGGCACTGCAGCGATGCCTCCCTGGCCGAGCTGTGGGCTCTGAGCTGGCAGCTCTCCCAGGGGAAAGGACTTGACCTACCCTCAGCACCTCCCTGAGACTCAATCTGGAAAGAGGGTTGTGAAGCCAGATCACCTTGATGAAGAGGTTCAGCTGCAAAGAAAGGCAGGACAGAAGAGCTCCAGTGGCACTGCAGG
The DNA here is from genome assembly GCA_014839755.1 of Sylvia borin. Classification (NCBI taxonomy): domain Eukaryota; kingdom Metazoa; phylum Chordata; class Aves; order Passeriformes; family Sylviidae; genus Sylvia; species Sylvia borin. The sequence continues at coordinate 20,424 of JACEWE010000099.1, forward strand.
AGATCCTCAGGCTCCCTGGGGCTGCCAAAGGAGCCACCCAAGGCACAGCCCCGGGGCACAGCCCTGGGCCCGGCCCCTTCCCTCTCTGCTCTTCTCCGTGGCTGCACAGAGCACACGGAAGGACACCCTGGCATTGCACACAGGAAGAGGATTGACAGCTCAATGCTCCTTCCTGCCACTGACAGTGATCCTGTGGGACCACTCAGGACTCCAGAAGGGAGCAGGAAAAGGTTTCCAGAATCCTTAAACCATGCGATCATGTTAAGGAAAAGGGCACAGGACTGAGCTTTTGTCACAGTGACACTGATTTTTCTGTCAGGAAAGGCACGCTGAGAACTTGCCTTCACTATCCTTAAAGAACTGCAAACCATTCTTCACCAGGCCTTTCAGATCCTCCATTTCCTGATCCCAGTCTAGAAGAGAGCACCGATGAGAAGCATTTCCATGGAGTGCTGGGATCCCCTTCTGCCTTAGGGAACGGGGCACTGCCAGGGGGTCGGGTCAGGCCGTGGGAGGCAGATGTCGGGGGACAGGGCCAAAGCTGCCGAGGGGCCTGGGGAGCTCTGGGCTGCCTCTGGTCACTCTCCACACTCTTTGCAGGCCCTGTTCAGCATCCCCGGAGAGGAAACTGGAGCAGACCAGGCCCCATTGGAGCTCTCTCCCTCCCAGAGGAAACCCTCCCTTTAGGCTGGGGAAAACCATCCCCAAGGCTCCCCGGGGAGAAGGGAGCGCTGTCCCGGGGAAGGGCAGCCAGGCCCCGGCTCACCTGCTCCCCGCGCTCGCCACGGAGCAGCCTGGGCAGCCCTGGCAGGCAGGGCCACTGCCAGCAGGAGCAGGAGCAAGAGGCGCAAAGCAAGGGCCATGGTGCCTTGCCCTGAGCCAGTGCCCAGCTCTTGCTGCCACCGCTGTCCTCACACCGCTGTCCCGATGTCAGCACCGCCGCCGCCGCTGCTGCCGCAGCAGTTGTGGTCAGGGACTGACTGCTGTGTCCTTGTGGTGCTGTGCAGCCACGGGGCTCTGGGGCCTCTGTGACCTCAGAGCCTGCTGTGACCTCAGCCTGATGTCACCTCAGAGCCATGGTGGAAGGCGGAATTGTGCAGGAAGTGGGATCTGCGTTCTCCAGAAGGGAGCTCATCCTGCCCAGCAGCTCTGTCCAGGGCTGTGAACCAGTCCCCGCCCAGCTGATCTCACTGCCTGGGGGATGAAGGGGTGGAGAGCACTCCCAGCCCTGCATTGCTCCGTGGCTTCTTTCTTCCATGAAAAATTTTCTTCATTATTGTGTGGGACATACTCATCTGTTCACATGCTAATTCTTCTTGCCATTCATTCAGTGTTTGATTTGCTCTAATCAGTCTGTAATTAAGACCTGCTTTTCACTGTAATAAAGGCTGATGCATTATTAGGCAGTGTTGTGTAATTTGTCCTGGGGTCTGGCACTGTAGAGAGTTTTTCTGTAAATGACATTTGAAGACAGGTGTAGTCTAGCACACTTTTGGCATTCTAGAAGTGTTACCCTCTTTTCCTCTTCCTTCTCCCAGGAATTTTCAACTCTGAGGCCTAAGGTCTTCAGCTGCCTCACAAACACTGTTTTAATTCAGACAGGCATCCCTGCAGTGAGCAACAAATCAGGACTGTGGCTGTGAAGCTTGAAGCAATATGTGTTTATAGCACTAAAATAATAATCCATTACCCAGGTGAAGCCAAGCATTTCCCAAATAACTCTAGCTATCCTCAGGAATGTTTCAAAAAGGATCATAACAAAAGCTGGGAACAAGGAGAGAGAACGTCACCAAAATTAAAACCCAGCTTTCTGAGATCATTATATTCCTATAAAAAGAGGGTCAAAATTGTTCATATATTGAACATTAACTAAGAAGCAAACAACAGATTGTCAAAATATTTTCTTGGGGAACAAAAAGAACCTAAATAAAAATAAGTCTGCATGTGGATTTATAAGTAAACCATCAGGCTAAGAAAAAAACCAGACCTGTCAAAACTGAAAACAAAAAGGCTGTTTCAACTGTTTCAGTATTGTGGTGGTTTAGCATGTTTATGAAAAGTTTTTTTTCCTAAGGAAGTTCTGGCATGGATTGTGATTGACAGCTTGGCTGACGAATGGGAGCGTTTCTACGTCTCTGGAAACATTCTTAAATCACAAGTTCCCAAGTGACTTGTCCCTTTTCCTTTTCCGGCCCGCAAGGAGGTAACACCATCTCGTGAGTCGGGGTTCGGGCTGGTTCCCCCGGGGCCAGGCCTGCCGGGCCTCGAGGCGGGCCCTGCCTGTGGGACAGCAGCCAGGGCTGGCCGTGTCCCCTCCCGGCTCCTCCGGTGGGGAGAGGAGGAGGAGGAGGAGTGCAGACCAGCAGTCTGGCCCTGCGCCAGGACCACGGTGGCCCTGCTCTGGGCCTTGGTTGCCAGAGCCGCTGGTCCGAAGGAGAAGAGACTTTTTAAGAACTTTTCTCCAGAGCTCCAGGGAGCTGATCCAGGTTTGAGTGGCTTTAGATCTGACCAGGGGTGGAGGAGGTTTCATCCATCAGCGTTCCTGAGCTTGTGCTCTGTCTCTGTCCCTTCCTCCTCCATTCACCTGTGGCCTTGAAGTTTCAGGAGTCTGCTGGAGAGAAAAACTCTGGGCAAAGACTTTAACCCTTTTCCCTCCTCCACGGAAGACAGAGTGATTTGAAATGTAGAGAGACAGCATTGAAACAAAGTCAGTGAAAGAACTGAGAAAGACTATTGGAAGATGGGATGGAGGAAGTGGACATTTCTGAGCGAACTTCTCTAGATGTGAATTACGGGGGAAATGGACTGTTTTTGTAATATCCTAATGCCGCTTGGGGGAATGCAAGTTCTGGCCAAAGGGTTGTGTGTATTGATATACATGGGTTTTCATTGAGAATTTTGATTAGAATATGTCCCTGGCTCCTGGGAAAGAACAAGGAGGTCTCTATTTCTTTTGAGATAGAGGCGAATTTAGAGATGGAAGAGAATCCCTGTTTTGTACCAGAAAAGCATTCTTAAAACAATACCCCAAACACGTGGAAGCTCATAAACAGTTTGGAAAACTGTTATATGGGTGAGACTGCACAGAATCTGCAAAAATTCCAGGCGCTTGCAGATCTGTGGCCTTGAGAGCCACCAGACCTTTTCTTGTGGCGTGTTCTCCATAACCCTAGAGAGGCTCCTCTCCCAAGGTGATGTAGGATCGTGTTGAAATGGTGGCAACTGACTGAAAATCATAGTTTTCGCTCTGTGGTGAGTGGGAAAGTGAGCAGTTTGGGGAGTGGGGGGAAGAGGTTTGAATATGTCATTTTTTTATTTTTCTCTTTTCCTTTAGTGTATAGTAATAAAATCTATCTGGTTTTACTTTTAAGTTGTGCCTGTTTTGCCTTTTTCTCCCAAAGTTCTATCTCCCAGTTGATAAATGAAATTTGGCGAATGGGAAACCACAACAAGTATGAAAAAGAGAAAACACCGAAAAAAATAAGAGATCCTCAAGACCATTACTATATACAGGAACCTCACAGAATAGGGAATAAATGAAGGAAACTGTAGTGTGCAATTCACAGAGGTAACCTGTAATTTATGGGTGGATTTGTTGCAAAATTTCTGAGTGCAGACTCAAAAGCAAAGGGGCTTATGAGACCATGTGTAGGCATTTACTGCAGTCTGAGGGATGTTTCTGGGACCAATTTCAGAGAAGAAAAGCAGCACACAATTCCTGGGACAAGCTCTTTCCTGGCTGTAGACTTCCTGACAGTCCGTCCCCTTGGGCTGGGGGAGTTGTCACAGGGCAGGGAGGCTCGGGGGTGGCAGTGGCAGTGGCTGCTCAGGGATGGGTTTGGCCCAGGTCCCTCCAAGGACCCACTGCCCAAAGAGCTGTGCTGGCCCCGGGCTCTCCTCCCGCCCTGCTGGGCTGTGTTTCGCAGGCACAGCCTGTGGACGGACAGCTCCATCTCTTTATTGGAACAGAAGGGCTGATCCTGGGAGCTCTCAGTCAAGGTTCAGGTGAGCACTTCCAAATGGTTTCCTGGCAGAAATAGATGGCCAAACTTGCCCTTATCACAAGCAAACAGCGCGTTCCCTGACAGAGACCCCTTCTGATTCCCTTCTGGGAGTCGGGAACACGTGTTGTGGTGGCAGCTGCATCTGTGGGGGCAATGGGGAGCGTGAGCCCGTGCTGTGCCCCACTGCTGAGCTGCCGGCACGGTGCAAAGGCCAGGATATTCCGTGTTTCCCCCAGAGCTGGGCCTGCAGGCACCTTGCTGCCCCTTGGCACAGGCTCACAGCAATGTCAGCAGGTAAAACAAAGGTTTTTGCCAAGCCATGGCCCTTTGATGAAGCCAAACATTTACAGTCAAGCAGCCTATTACCAAAGATGGAGGTACACTCTGAGGGTATAGCCAAGGCCATGAGGTCACAGCAGGCTCTGAGGTGACATCAGGAGGCTGAGGTCACAGCAGGCTCTGAGGTCACAGAGGCCCCAGAGCCCCGTGGTTGCACAGCACCACAAGGACACAGCAGGCAGTTCCTGACCACAACTGCTGCGGCAGCAGCGGCGGCGGCGGTGCTGACATCGGGACAGCGGTGTGAGGACAGCGGTGGCAGCAAGAGCTGGGCACTGGCTCAGGGCAAGGCACCATGGCCCTTGCTCTGCGCCTCTTGCTCCTGCTCCTGCTGGCAGTGGCCCTGCCTGCCAGGGCTGCCCAGGCTGCTCCGTGGCGAGCGCGGGGAGCAGGTGAGCCGGGGCCTGGCTGCCCTTTCCTGGGACAGCGCTCCCTTCTCCCCGGGGAGCCTTGGGGATGGTTTTCCCCAGCCTGTAGGGAGGGTTTCCTCTGGGAGGGAGAGAGCTCCAATGGGGCCTGGGTTGCTCCAGTTTCCTCTCCGGGGATGCTAAACAGGGCCTGCAAAGAGTGTGGAGAGTGACCAGAGGCAGCCCAGAGCTCCCCAGACCCCTCGGCAGCTTTGGCCCTGTCCCCCGACATCTGCCTCCCACGGCCTGACCCGACCCCCTGGCAGTGCCCCGTTCCCTAAGGCAGAAGGGGATCCCAGCACTCCACGGAAATGCTTCTCATCTGTGCTCCCTTCTAGATCTGGATCGTGACATGGATTATTCGGAAAAGTTGGTGAATGATGGTTTGGAGCTCCTAGAGCATGGTGGAGGCAAGTTCTCAGTGTGCCTTTCCTGACAGAATAATCAGTGTCACTGCAGCAAGAGCTCACTGATATGCCATTTCCCTTTAGTTCCCCTGAAGGTTGACGGGTTCTGGAAACCTTTCCCTGCTGCCTTCTGGAGCTCTGAGTGGTCCCACAGGATCACGGTCAGTGGCAGGAAGGAGCAGTTAGCTGTCAATCCTCTTCCTGTGTGCAATGCCAGGGTGTCCTTCCGTGTGCTCTGTGCAGCCACGGAGAAGAGCAGAGAGGGAAGGGGCCGGGCCCAGGGCTGTGCCCCGGGGCTGTGCCTTGGGCGGCTCCTTTGGCAGCCCCAGGGAGGCTGAGCTGCTCCTGCTGCCACTGCCAAGGCCTGGCCCTGCCTGGGGCTCAGTTCAGAGCTGCTGGCAGCTCCAGGGAGTCCTTTCTCCCCTGACTGTCCCGCAAGGGACTCCTTCCACCCCAGTGTGGGGCCACTGCAAGCACGAGGAGCCCCTGTCCCTGCTCCTGAGCAGAAAGCAGACATGAGGCAGTGCCTGGGAGGGCACCAATCACCATGGGGCCCTCACTGGCACTGCGGCCTGAAGAAGAAATGGAACTACTTTCCATTCAGGTCGTCCTAGACTCAACAACAAAGACAAGAAATGGAAGACAAGAAATCCCTGGAGGCAGCCAAACGTCTGGACCAGATGCTGAGTGAACTGGAGAGACACCGTGGTGAGTTCATGTCCCTGAGCCTTCTCCTGACACTCCCCGCCGGGGCCTTGCTCTGCACCTCTGGACACGCCGTGCCCGGCCCAGCGGGAGGGGATCCATGGCAGCCTCGCTGCCCCACTGCTGCTTTCACACCCTGCAGGGCTGTTTCCCAGCCTGGCCTGGCTGCAGCTTCTCCCCAGGCTCTGCAGGAAGGCATTGGGCGTCAGCAGACAGGCAGCCCAAAGTGCACCAGGGGCCGGGCATACCCTGAGATCCCTGGGATTTCCTGGGCTCTGGGTACATCAGGTGTAGGGGCTGTTTGGAGGAGGGAAGGCCCAGCCCCAATAACCTGGCCATTTTCCCGATCCTTATCCATGTCTTTGACAAGCATTGCCTCCTGAAGATGCCCCCGCCCAGATGGATCCGGGCGAATGGTTCCATCTGATCCAGCTGTGCCTTTTCCTTTCTCAAGAGATGCAGCAAATGATCGCGCAGATGGCGGCACATTCTGTAGGAAGCAATGATTCTGTGCCAGCCCCAGGACATGAAGAGATGCCACACACAGACACAGACATAGACATGGACACAGTTAAAGAAGGTAATTGCTGTGCCAGGCTCAGCCCTCGCTGGGGCTGTGTGGCAGCAGCTCTTCCCCAGCACCCGCCCTTGCATGGTGCCGCAGCAGCCAAAGCTGGAGGCGCCTGCGCCTGGAGGCCTCTGGAGCTGGTTGACAGCCCCTGGGAAAGGGCACTGGTGCCCCAAGGTCCCTCCTGCTGTGACAAGGGACAGCAAGGTGCCTGCAGGCCCAGCTCTGGGGGAAACACAGAACGTCCTGGCCGTGTGCACCGTGCTGCCAGCTCAGCAGTGGGGCACAGCATGGGCTCACGCTCCCCATTGCTCCCACAGATATGCTTGGCAAGTCAGATATGGATGCCCAGAATCCACCGAGCCCCCAAAGAGTTCTCTGCCCCCAGGATGTGCGCAAGTCCTGCATGGTAGGCACAGTGGTAACACTGTTTACTGTGCCACTTTCCATGGTCTTGTGCTATGTCGGGTTCCAGTGGTGGAAGGAAAAGAAACGGTAAGTTGCTGTTGATCTCCATCCTCCAGCTCCTTTAAAGGTCGATGATTGTCAGGGAACACTCCCAGCAAGGCTGCTGTGGAGCTCTGGAGAGTCCAGGGTTGTCCAAATAACTCTGCTGAGGGTTCTGCTGCTGCCCAGTGCTCTAATTGGCCTCTTAATTGCTAGGCCTTGTCCTGGGGAGCCTGCTGGGGCTGCAGCCAGTGCTGGCTCCCACTGAGGCTGCCTGGCCAAGAGCAGCCCCAGGGGCAGCGGGCAGGGGCAGAGCAAGGTGGGGAGGAGAAAGAGCAGGGACCAGATTGCCCTGGAAAGGCAGAGGCGCTTGGGGCCGCTCCTGGCCAGGGACCTGCCCAGAGCCATCCCCGGCTGGCCGGGGCCCTGAGGGGCAGCTGTGCAGCTGGGCCAAGCTGTGCCAGCAGCTGCAGCCGTGCTGGGGAGCCTTGGCAGCTCTGGGCCCTGCTGTGCAGGAGGGTCCCCTGTGTGCCACCGCCAGCTGGGCCCTCACACACTCCTCTCTCCACAGCCGCCCTGCTGCAGCTCCAGCATCCCGGCCCTGGCGGCGTGACCCTCCCTCACCTCCAGAGAGCTCAGAGAACGACTGGTTAGACAGTTCTCGCACATGGCCTCAGCAGCAGTTGCCCAAGATGGCACAGCAGTCCGTTCCTCCCCCACGGCCCCCCAGCCCTCCCGTCAAGCGCAAGTCCCCCGAGATCCCCCCACCTCCTCCCCTCCCGAACCCCCCACCCTGGTCCAGCTAGGACTGGGACTGGGCCAGCCACAGCAGGGCTTGGGCCACCAACAGCTTGGGGCAGTTTATAGCTTTGCATGTTTAACCCCACCTATCAGGGGAATAAATAATAAAAAAATTCTTCAGTTTAGACTTCATTATTTCTGTGGTTGGGCCACTCAAATTTTGAGCTATTCATTCTCCATGGTATTTCTTCCCATTTCCTTGGTATCTATAAAAAGTTCATCTGGACATGAAAATCAGCAGAATTACCGAGATTGACCTGAAAGCGCAGAGGAGAATCTAGCACAAAATATTCTCCCTGTGTACTGTACAATAAACAAGAACTATTCAGAGGAAAATGCAGAGGCCGTTGAGGTTCGTGGAACTCCCAGAATACTGACCCTGCAGAGAAGGCAAACAGCTCTGGCAGCGGCTGAGGGACTTCTCCTCACAGACTCCTCTGAAAGTGTGTCACTCCAGGAGGGGAAAGCTTTTAAACCTTGGCCTAACCTTCCTCCTGTGCTAAAATGTAAGGCTCCTCCTGAGAAAATACTGAGCTATAAACAATTCTCCATTCCTCAACGAAGCTACTCGAGTGCTCGACTTATCTTAAAGAACAAAACCAAATGTGGTCAGCAATTTCCCATCGCAGTCTGTTTGCAAAGAAACCCCACCACACGTAAGCAAATATATATTAGCATCAGTTCACTCCAAAGAAACTCAGCCCCGTATTAAGCAGCGCTTTAAATGAACTTGAATTCTCTTTTCCTCACGTATCAGCTGGGCCGGTTTGCTCCTTTTTTGTCCTAGAGAGAATCTGAGAGCGATTTGCTCTTGACAGGACTCCTTGGATGGCCCCCACACCTGGCTCTTCACCACGCCTTGCCTGGGCTGTTAATGCAGCCTGTTAGCACCACCTGACTTTGCCACCCTGTTCTGACCTTGGGCACGGCTGGTGCCACTGTCCCCTCTGGTGCCACTGTCCCCTCTGGTGCCACGGCCCCCTCCCGGCTCGTGGCGTGTGCAGGAGCCCTGCTCGTGCTGCTGCCTGCGTTCAACAGCGCCGGTCCTGCCCCTCAGCCACAGAGAGACTAAAATCACTGCTTTGGGCAGTTCGTTTGAACGAGTTTAACACTTAACTCATCTCTATCGCAAACCTCTTAAAACCCACATACCAACACCATACAGTCACCTCATCTACAGAGGTGAGTAAGCCTGAGCGAACAGAAGGTCGGCATTCAGGCAATGTTGGGTTTTTAACTTACTGGAAGCACTCGTTCACAAGCCTTAGTGGTCAAACTGGACCGTGTCTTGCTCGTGTCAAGAGTCAGCACTCAGCAAGCCTGTGTTCTGAAGCATGATCAAGCCAAAAAAGAGAACACCTCAAGTCCTCAGATGGCCAGTGCTAAAGCGTGAAGTATTTCTCTCGTGCCACAATGGTATTTCATAGCCATCATTATTAACAGCCAACAGAGTTTGGGAATCTCCGGTCGTGGCTTATTAAAGAGGAACGGGGGACAAATTAGCGAAGAAATCGGACACACGCTCGGGGCTCAGGCTCGGCAGACAAACGGAGCAGGGCCGGCACCCGCCTGATTTGTTAAAAAAATATGGATATTGATCTGATACCAATATCCAACTATGACGGACAAAGACTCTCTAACAGTTTGAAGTTAGAAAGTGTATGTTTATTACGACGCCGGGCAGCGTGCGGGATAGCTCCCAAATACACCCGCGCAATTTACAGGTGATCACAGGGTCTTTTTATGTAGAAAAGTGTTGAATACCCAAAACACAAATGCATATTCTTAACTCTGGTCCATCCCATTCCCCGCTTCGTATGGTAATTAGCTAAAAAGCAATTAAGCATGCGTAGTTTGTTCTTTGAAATGGGTCGGTGGTCCTTCTTATGGGGTGGGGTCTCAAAATGATGAAGTAAGATGGGTCTTCCTCGCTTTGAATTTTTAACCTTTTAGTGTTGATGACACCTGGATCCTGTTTTCTCAAGACTATCTGATTTATGATCACATTGTGTTCTTGGAGTCTATTGATTAAATTGACAGGTCTCATGATTTATCAGTTCCTTAAATCCGGCTTACGTTAAGAAAAGGGAAGTTTACCTCAACAATGTTTAGTAAAGGGAAGTCTATGTCAGCAATACCTAGTTTAACTAAAGTCCTTAATTCTTCAAAATTAATATCTCATTCCCCTTCTTCTTTAAAGTGAGTAAATTCCTTTACTCAATATAGAGAGTCTTCTTCATCTATCCAAGCCGCACAGCTGGTGTCTCTCAAGACTAAGCCATATGCTTTTGATAGTGAGGTTAAGGCTGCTACTCATCGTAGCATACTCCAATTCCAAACAAGTATTGCAACAGATAAAATTAAACTTATACCAACTAAAATAAGCAACACAACTATGGGGTGGACTACGGTGTTTAGTATAGCAGTTGCTGTTGGAGACCACCCAAAAAGAACATCCCACCAATGATGAGACAAATGTCCTTCAAACCTTTTAAAAACTCCTTTGATGGTCTCTGTATCATGGTGAATTGTAATTAATGTCTTTTTGCCCCCTTCTCTAATTTCCTTTAAGATTTCTCTCAGTTCAGGGTGTTTCATCATTTGAGCCACTAGAGTCAAATTCATCCCTATGGGCACAGGCAGTATCTTTTGTACAGTGGTTAGGTTAGTCTTTATATATTGTTGTGATATTACAGGTGCTCGATAGGAAAAATCACATCCCTTAATTCTGACAAAATTGCAAACACACAAATTGAATTTGGTCTCCCTTACAATTTGGCTGTCTATTCTTATGATGGGGCACGCTGTCCTTAGACAGACACAACCTTGTCCTGTATACACCAGTGAAGTTTTCTGTTCGCCTGGATGCATTTCAAAGTGACAAATGTTTTGATCTGTATCTAAGCAAGTGTCTTTGACACCTTCTAATGTCCCCTCACATATGTATCCTAGTTGTCTCCTCACAGTGCAGGGCTCTAGATTAACGGTTTGCCATTTTCCTTCAACTTCTCGTGCCCACATCCTGTGCTCAGAAGGGTACAATACAGTTCCCTCATGGTTTAATCCTAAGGGGACTATTGGATGCATCAGGTCCACTGAGGCATCATGTATGGTTATTCAGGACTAATGCGGATGGATCTCATGGGTGGGTGGTAAGCCTCGTGGAACCCATCCTGTACGAATGCATATTTACATCCTCAAACATTTCTTCCTTCCCACAAGCTTGCATTCGTGACTTTTAGCATCTTATTTAGAGCCTTACGAGAGTAAGCATCATAAGCTCTCCTTTGACACCTATTTATCTCGGTCACATTGTACCTGTGTGGTACTGCATTGACTCTCATCATGGTTGTCAGAGTCTGTCCAAGGATGTGATATGCCTCACGACCGTCTCCAATGACTGAGGACTGAGACCCCAGACTCTGAAAGGAGCCCTGGCCTGGCTGAGGTGGAATGTTTGCCAAGTCTCGGAGGACTGATATGCATCTCCATGAGAACGGAGTGCAAGAACAATGGAACTGGTCACAGTGGACTGAGCCAAGGCTGCTTGCCCAAACTGATCCGCCCGTACCAGAGCACGGCACGTACGGTGTGCAGCTTGTCCCTGAGCACCCAACCTCGACGCAGGTGGCTCCGGTTTTGGCCCTGTGACTCTCCTTTGTCCCAACCTGGATGCAGGTGGCTCCTGCTTTGGCTCTGGGCCCCTTGCTTTGCCTCAGCACAGGTGGCTCCCGCTTTGGCTTTGTGCCACTCGCTTTGGTCCCCGCCTTGACCAACCTATAAAACCCTGGAGACCCCTGCTCACCTTCGTGATCACCCCACTGGAGAACAACCGCGTCTATAGGCATCTTGACCTCGAGGACTCGGCCCTCCACGTTGGTAGCTATAATCCCCTTACCCTCTTTTCTATCCTTCTTACTATTCTCTATTTTCTCTCCCACTATCGCATTTTGGTGGCACTAAATAAAGGTGCATTTTTGTTGTATTGAGTTGTCCCCTGCTGTGTCTTTTTGCGCTTTGAGATCCTAAAACGAACCATCAGGTTCCCCGCATATGTTTGCGGACCCTGACATAAATTGGCGTCACGGACAGGATCTTGATAGACAGAGGAGTTGTGGTTTTATATAGTTTGTAACAGGGGAAGGACCCTCGTCTCAGCCGCACCTAGCACGCCACTTCGGTGAGCGCTGTTAGAAAGCAAGGGGGGCGAGGGAAAATTCCCGCAAACTGTATACACCCAGGTGAAGAGCATTCCCTGTCATCAGGATTTCCTTGAAGATCTCACTGTGCAAAAGATGGGACTTTGTTGTTGTTGTTTTTGTTAAATATGTGGACTGCTTGGTGTAGTTGAGGAGACAACAGTTGTATGTAACTAAGGAGTGCCTCCCAAGCAGATAGGTCTCCTCACCGGTTTCAGGGAAGGAAGGGAGTCACAGTGTGAGCTGTGCAGTGTGTAACTTTAAGTATACCTCCCTGTGAGCGGTTATTGTCCCTTCACCAAAATGACTGAAAAACATAAGGATGCTTTTTATGCTTTGCTTGCAAAACATGGTGCTAGACCTTCCCCAGCCGGAGAAGGATGGGCACAGAATAATTGGTTTAATTTTGAAAACATTGTAGATAGAATATATTCTTTGCAACATGATGCTAGATTTAAACTGGGCAGAAATAAAACCATCCTTTGCTCAGTTTTGGGGGCCTGCCTTTCGGCAGCCATAGAAACCCGTCTTAAACGGGTAAGTGAAGAGAATGCAATAATAGACTCCCTGCAAAATTTGGTAGAAGCTCTGCAAAAACAATTGGAACAGAAAGATAATCAGATTTATTTGTTGCAGTTTTCCCTTGCAGAAGAGCGAAGAAAAAATTTAAATCTCATAGAAACACCTAAAGAAATAGAAGAAAGGGAGTCACACACTATCAAACAGATATACCCTCAGAAGGAATTGGTACACATGCAAAATTGTGGGGAACACTGTTGTTCCAACTTGAGACCTCTCATTAAAACAGAACATAACTATATAAATGAGGAGGATTGTGATCCCCGCATAACCACCAAAGAAATACCATACACAGCCACTGAATTAGCTAAAATAAAAAAGGAATACTCCCACCTCCCTAGTGAATCAGAGACGGAGTATGTTTTTAGGGTTTCACTCACTGGAGGTGACCAAATTAAATTAAGTGAACAAGCAGCAAGTGGCTATTGGGGACATGGAGTTTTCTTAACAACAGGGAATACACGTGCTCCATGGTCCCTGACACAGCGTGCAGCTTACTGGGCAGGGGGACTACGCCTCCTTGAAAGGGGCGACCCTCTGGCAATTGTCGGCACCTCAGACCAACTCCTAGAAAACATCCACAAAGCTGCGTGCTTGCAAATGATACATGAAAGAAAATTATTTTCTGGCTATGAGTCACCAATGCAACAGCCTGTCAAACCTGAGATTATGACCCCCCTAATTCGAGGTTTGCCAGAATCACTTAAACCAACAGTAATTCTCCTTCAAAAAACAATAGCATCTATCACCCCAGTAGACAGGCTTGAAAGATTTCTTGGACATACAAGTGATCAAACCGGTTCCACTGACTCCACTGACTCCTCGCCTTTTGCTGCTCCCAGCACACAATCTAACAGCAGTCATAAAGTTTGGACATTGGGTGAAGTAGCAGAGGAATTAATCAGTTACAGCAGAAAATATGGACCGGTAAAACACTCAGAGGACAAACCCGAAAAACCCAGAGGAGTCAGACACATTGCTTCCCCTAATGAAAAACCCGAAAGGGGAAAACACATCTCTAGCCAGCAGCAGTTGTGGTTGCTAGGGCTGAAAACGGGAGTGCCACAAGAAATAATGGACAAATTGCCTTATGAAAAATTGGCCAAAATAATTTCTAATTGGCCCTGTCCCAAACCTATTGTAATAGATCCACCTAACCATCACCCCAGCGCACCTCCTCTTCCACCAGCCTTGGGCAACCAGCCACAACATTCCCTTACACAAGTTTTAAACAATGCAGCTTTCTGGGCCGGGGGAGGTAATGCTTTGGAAAGGGGAGACCCTTTAGCTATAGTTTGTACCCCTGACCAACTTTTAGAAGGTGTCCACAAAGCTGCCTGCCTATGGGAATGGACTGCTGCTCAGGAAGAAACAATGCAATTACTGATTTTTGAAGCAACTGCTCACCAAGCCCTTGGCCCTATTCATCCTACAGATCCTTTCCAGGTGAAATGGGGATTTGCCTTCTCAGGGTGGTCAGTACACATATGGCAGCAGGGTCCTGAGGGTCCCACATGGCCTGTTGGTTTTTATTCCCGTGGTTTCAGAGATGCTGAAAAGAGGTACATTACCTGGGAAAAAGGCTTGTTTGTGGTTAGCCTAGCTCTCATAGAAGTGCAGATGATTGCACAACAACAACCAGTTGTCTTGAGAGGTCCTTTCAAAGGAGTTAAGTCAGTCACTGCTGGGACCCCCTCACCTGATGGGGTGGCCCAGAGGGCCTCAGTAAGGAAGTGGTATGCTCAGATTGAACATTATTGTAACATCCTCTCACTAACTGAAGGAGCTGTGAAAAACCTACCAATACAAGAGGTAGAAAACTTGGATGGCATCCAAGACAAACCTGCCTCAGTAATTACCCCTCCCTTTTCCCCTGAGCAGTCAGCAAATCCTTGGTTTACTGATGCTTCTGCTTCTTGCCCGACAGCTCCAAGCAGAGTTCCCTCACTGTGGGGACCAAGTGATCCCAACAATCCAGCACATTACCCTGGACAACCTGTTTTGGTGGACCTCCCTACTGTAGGGGAAGTACCCCTAGTGCTAAAAACTTCTCTGAATAAATTTACATGGGTACTCCTTGATGCTCTAGGGAAAGAGTATCAAATAAATACATGCTGGATAATTTCCATCATTCTAATTTTCTGCCTCCTGGCGGCAGATTCTGTTGTGCTTACTTTTCACAGGAGAACTCCGAGGGACATGAAAACCATATAAACCACGATAAATATTTTAAACAGGAATTTTAAACAATATTGATTAATGAATAAACTGGTTGCCACAATTAGAGATTTTACTAAATTACAACAACCCCTGCAGTCCTCTGTCCACTTTGGGGACACATCAGTGGTTGCTATCAAACATATTACCAAATTGGGAAAAGGTAAATCTAAATGATCACAAATTGGTAATTGATACATTTGGTATTACACACTTGGCATTGCTTAAAGCAACATCTTTGGCTTTTGGCTGCATCCAGGCACAGGTTTGGATGCAGATGGTTGTTGCCTTAATCATAAGGGAAGGTGAGGAAGGCATCTTCCCTACTGAAATTCGGAAAGTAATTTGGGATAATGCAAATGCTTTTGAAAGGGAATTCCAATCCTGGTGGAAATTGGTGAACTTTACCTATAACCCCAATACCAACACAGTTACAGCTTTTGTGTTAACAATATGCAATGCTTCAGTGCATTCAATATTCCCGATCATTGCATTAGGTATAAATCATGATGGAGCCATTCTCTATCCTTCTGAGCATAGGGAATGGGCCCGTCAAATTGGGGAAAAATGGCAAACTGTCAATTTAGAATCTTGTGTTGTTAGGGAGCAACAAGGTTTCATTTGTGAAGGTAATGCAATCATAGCTCAAGACATCTGCTTAGACACAGAGCAAAATATTTGTCACTTTGAAGTACACCCTAACGAAGCTCCTGAAACAGTGCTTGTGTATATAGGCAATGGATGTGTTTGTGTAAGGACTGCTTGTGATGAAGTGTTTGTAGAAAATGTAGCAGTGAATCTTAGGAATCATTCAAATTTTTGTGTTTGTAATTTTATTACAATCATGGGATGTGATTTTTCTTACACAGCCCCAGTTACATCCTATCACCTTTTACAATCCAATTTTACACTGATTCATCAGATAATGCCTGTCCCCATTGGAATGAATCTAACTTTGGTTAAGCAATTGTTGCTTCACCAGAATTTAATGGGAATTTTGACATCTATAATGAATGCACACAGTTTAATTGATACCCCTTTTGGTAAAGATATTCCTAAAGTTATTGATACTAGAATCACCACCAGAACAGCGAGAATTAGGCCTGTAATATCAAGTTAATTTGAAGTTGTTTTATGGTTATTTGATTTTGATGTGTTTGTTTTAGTTATGTTACATTTAAAATTAATTTTGTGATTTGTTTTTTGATGAAGTTAAAAGAAAATAGTTTTAATTAATCAATTAATATTGATTGTATATTGATTTATTGTTTTATTGTTATATTGTTTTTTGATTCTTTGTAATTTGTTTGAGTATTTTGGAAAATTGTTTTAATTGAATATTGATTAATTTTTGTTTTGATTTTTATTTTGCTTTCCCTTATATTTCCTTTTCCTCTCTCTCTCTCTCTCTCTCTCTCTCACTTTTTACTGTCCCTGTTTTCTGGGATATATGCTACCAACACGGACGAGTCCCGAAGACATCGTGACAACGTTGGAGAAGAAGATCTTTGTCGTCAGTCGTGAGCCACGGGGTGGTGTCAGAGTCTGTCCAAGGATGTGATATGCCTCACGACCGTCTCCAATGACTGAGGACTGAGACCCCAGACTCTGAAAGGAGCCCTGGCCTGGCTGAGGTGGAATGTTTGCCAAGTCTCGGAGGACTGATATGCATCTCCATGAGAACGGAGTGCAAGAACAATGGAACTGGTCACAGTGGACTGAGCCAAGGCTGCTTGCCCAAACTGATCCGCCCGTACCAGAGCACGGCACGTACGGTGTGCAGCTTGTCCCTGAGCACCCAACCTCGACGCAGGTGGCTCCGGTTTTGGCCCTGTGACTCTCCTTTGTCTCAACCTGGATGCAGGTGGCTCCTGCTTTGGCTCTGGGCCCCTTGCTTTGCCTCAGCACAGGTGGCTCCCGCTTTGGCTTTGTGCCACTCGCTTTGGTCCCCGCCTTGACCAACCTATAAAACCCTGGAGACCCCTGCTCACCTTCGTGATCACCCCACTGGAGAACAACCGCGTCTATAGGCATCTTGACCTCGAGGACTCGGCCCTCCACGTTGGTAGCTATAATCCCCTTACCCTCTTTTCTATCCTTCTTACTATTCTCTATTTTCTCTCCCACTATCGCATTTTGGTGGCACTAAATAAAGGTGCATTTTTGTTGTATTGAGTTGTCCCCTGCTGTGTCTTTTGCGCTTTGAGATCCTAAAACGAACCATCAGGTTCCCCGCATATGTTTGCGGACCCTGACAATGGTTAAGGGAATTACTGCAATAATTACAACTTTCCACATAATGTCCATACTGTTAATACATCTATTTGTGATTCCAAGTGAGCTTCAGCTTCAGTTCATTATCGCCTGGTGTGATCATCCAGATTCCTTCTGGGGCTTTCTTCACTCGGGAGTGATGGATCCAGGCCTTCTGTTCCTTCACCTTGATTGCAGTGAAGGTAGTAAGAAGCACCTGGAATGGTCCTTCCCACTGTGGTTCCAAGGTCTTTTCTGCAAAAGACTTAAAACATACTGGCCTGTCTAATTCCCTGTTTTGAGCTCCAGCCACATGTTTCTCAATTTCTTTGAGTTGTCTATTTAGTGTCACCATATATCTATGTAGGGTTTCTTCCCCGACTTGCATGGGTGTTGTTCCTTCTTGAACTGCATATGGCCTTCCATATAATATTTCAAAAGGGCTCAGTTTCTCTTTTGCCCTTGGTTTTGTCCGAATTCGCAATAATGCCAATGGGAGAGCCTGGGGCCAGGGCAAATTTACTTCTTGCCCCAGTCTCACTATTTGTTGTTTAATCAAGTGGTTCATCTTTTCCACTTGGCCACTAGATTGAGGGTGATATGGGGTATGTAATTCCCAGTCTATTCCCAGATGGTTGCTTATTTGCTGTACAATTTTTGAAATAAAGCGTGGTCCTCTATCTGAGGATATGGTGGCTGGAACTCCAAAACGAGGTATTATTTCTTGCAACAGTGCTTTGGTTACCTCTCGGGCCTTAGCTGTTTTGGCAGGAAAGGCTTCTGGCCATCCTGAAAAAGTATCAGTTAACACCAATAGGTAACGATATCCTCCCTTCCTGGGCAGCTCTGTAAAGTCAGTTTGCCATTGTTGCCCAGGTCCACAGCCTTTCCCAATTTGTCCCACTTTAGGCTTTGGGGTGTTTTTGGGATTAGTTCGGAGGCAAAGACTACACTGACGAGTTACTTGTATCACTGTGCCCCGCAATTTCCTGGCTATGATTCTTTCTTTTAAATGGTTATACAGGGCATCTATTCTCCAGTGTGTTTTCTCATGGTCCCTCTGTACTAATGACCACAACAAATAGGAGGGTACTATAAGTTTTCCTTCTTTTGTTACAGTCCATCCCTCCTGGTTATAACTTGCTTTTTCCTTAATAGGCTTCTTATCCTTTTTATTGTATATTGGCTTACTTTCAATAGAATTTTTTCTATCTGGAATTAATACTGCTTCAATTGTCTCATCAGTTATCTTACTTTTTGCTGCTTCTTTTGCCTCTCTATCCGCCAGCATGTTCCCCTCTTCCAACTCCAAGCTCACTTTCTGGTGTGCCTTGATGTGCATGATGGCTACCTTTTCAGGCGGTTGCACTGCATCTAACAGTCTCAATATTTCTTGTGCGTGTTTAATGTTCTTCCCTTGTGAATTTAACAGTCCTCTCTCTTTCCAAATGGCCCCATGTGCATGAACTACTCCAAATGCATACCTTGAGTTCGTATAGATGTTAATTCTTTTTCCTTTGGCCAGTTCCAGAGCTCGAATTAAGGCAATTATCTCAGCCTTCTGTGCAGAGGTATTTGTTGGTAATGGTTTGGACTCTATTACCTCTCTGCTTGTGGTAACTGCATACCCAGCATGTCTCTTTCCACTGATGACATAGCTGCTCCCATCAGTAAACCAAGTCTCGGCATTTTCAAGTGGGGTATCTTTCAGATCCAGGCGACTGGAGTAGGTGGATGGTCTCCAGGCAATCATGGATCACTGGTCCTCCCATACTGCCAATCTGGAAGTCCCAAGGCTGGTGCTGACATGAGGGCCTTCTTTAGCTGGTCAAAAGCTTGAGCTGCTTCTTTTGTCCATTGAAGATCTCTGCTTCCTTCCATGATCAAGGCATACAGAGGTTTAACAAGTAATCCATAATTATAAATCCACAGTCTGCATCATCCCTCACTGTCTGAGGCTTTGGGGTCTGGCATATTGCCTCTTTGCGATCTTGCCCTAGGGTTCTTTACTCGATACCCCTGCAGGCCCAAAAAGTTTGGGAGGCTTACCGTCCAGTCCACGCATGTTTCCTGGGTCTGGGCGGCTATTAGGAGGTCATCCACATACTGGAGCAACTGTTCTTCTCCTGGTGGAGGTACCCAAGACTCTAAGTCCTTTGTAAGCTGCTCCCCAAATATAGTGGGTGAATTCTTGTACCCCTGGGGAAGCACACACCATGTAAGCTGGTTCTTCCGTCCCGTTTTGGGGTTCTCCCACTCAAATGCAAAGATTTTCTGGCTGGCTTCATGGAGAGGGAGGCAAAAGAAAGCATCCTTCAAATCTAAAACAGTAAACCAGGTTAGTTCAGGAGTTAAACGATTTAACAAGGTATAAGGATTAGCAACTACTGGATACAAGTCTTCAGTTATCTTGTTAACAGCCCTTAAGTGCTGTACTAGGCTGTATGAGCCATCGGGCTTCTTCACTGGCAGGATAGGAGTGTTAAAATCAGACTGACACTCCCTCAGTAGTCCTATCTTCAGAAAGTTTTACTAATCCTTTCTCTATCTTCTTTCTTTATGGGGTATTGTTTAACCCTTACTGGCTGTTCCCCTTCTTTAAGTTTGATTTGTACTGGTAGTGCATTCTTTACCCTGCTTGGTATGTCAGAAGCCCACACTCTAGGAAACACTTGATACGCTTTTTTTTTTTTAATCATTATTCTAAATATTGTTGATACTTTACCTCCAAAATAATTTCCCCATTCTTAAATTTTTATTTTTTACCTCCACCTGCTTTAGCAGTTCTGTGCCCAAAAGTGCAGATGGAGCTTTAGGCATATGTAGAAATTGAAGAATTTTTCATTATTTCCCAATTTATACTCTAGTGGTTTGCAAAAGTAACCTCTTTCAGGTTGGCCAGTCGCTCCTTTTACCATAACATAGTGGTTGGTTACAGGTATTAGGGCCTTATTTAGCACTGAAAATGTTGCCCTGCTGTCAATTAAGAATTAAACTCTTCAGGCCTCATCCAGTAAAGCTTCTAAATTCCGGCTGTTTGGACCCTGGATCTTCTGGAGTTTCCGCCTGATGTCTCCTGTAGACTGTCCTAAAAATAAATTTATTAATTGCTGTGTCCCTTCATTAGATCCAGGATCCAGGGTGGTTTGTCGGCGCATCGCGTCTCGCAGGTGATCTAGAAATTCAGAAGGTGTTTGGGAAGGGCCTTCTTTGACAGCATATAGTGCTGACCAATTATGGTTTTGGGTATTGCTCTTTCTAGCCCTTTTACTATTCTGGTATCTCTTTAATTCTTGGTATCTCTTTAACCGTCCCAACCCCTCATTATTATTAGAATCCCAGCCCGGGTCTTGAAGGGGAAACACATCTTTAACATCTTCCTGTGTTGTTCTACAGTCATTCTCGGCTAGGTCTTTAGCCACTTTCAAAACTAATTGCTTTTCAGTTTCTGTTAAGGCATCAAGCAGCAATTGGAGGTCTGCCCAATTAGGTAAATGCTGCGTAATTATAAACTTCATTTTCTTAGCAACCCCTATTGGATCACTTTGATAACTCTTAGTACTTTTTTTCCCAGATCTCTAAATCAATTGAGGAAAAGGGAACTTTAATCAGTTTTGTTTCTCCATCAGAGGTCATTGCTATGACCCCTGTGCTTTGTTTTTGGGTCCTTGATGCTTATAGGCCCTTGTGGGGGAAGTTTGGGGGCTGATGGGGGAGGTTCAGGTTCGTCCCACTCACTGTCACTGCTAGGCAGTGGTGAGTATGGTTTAGGAGTGGGTGGAGAAACCCCTGCCTTAGTTGCTGTCCTTCCAAGGGAAGATGAAGTTAGAGATGAAGCAGGGGAGGTTGGAGTTCCTACCACCCTCCCCCTTTCCTGTCTTTTGGAGGTGGTTTAAGTATGTTTTCTGTCTCCTGTTCCAAGCCTCCACTTGGTAAACCTTATTGGGATGTGTGCACCTCTGATTTATAGAGCAGGTGCTGCAACACCGTTTGGGCTTCCCTTTAGTAGCTTTATTGTCCTTTTCAAGGGCCAGTACTAAAGGATCAGATGGAGGCTTCATTCCACAATCCCTTTGCCACTCAGGATGATTTCGAAGGCTGAAAAACATACCTGCATAAGTCACTTCTGACCACCTTTGTTCCCGCCAGAGGAAAAGCATTAACTGCAATAGTGTCTCCGTCCAGTGTACCATTTGCTGGCCACTTCATTCCCTACAGAGTGGCCACCACTGTGTACATAACTTGACCAGCTCCCTCCTGGTTTCTGTACCATCATAGCCCACCAGCTCTTTCCAGTGTGTTAAAATGCACGCCAAAGGGCTTCCTCTGGCAATCTCTTTGCTTTCATTTGCTCCCATATTTAGGATCCTATTTTCCCAATGCCTTTTGACACACAAAAAAAAGGAAAAAAATTACTTTTTAAAAAAACCACTACACAATCAGCCAGGCACTTGACCCAAATTGCTGGTTATTAACCACTTATTAAACCGGGTCTTCTGTTATGCCTTGCCTTGGGTATATTACTACTAAAATAATTAAAATTAACAAATGTGAACTTTGCAGAGTATCAACCGAGTTCTCGCAGGTATCCAACGATTCTACTAAAAATCCCTCGGCCACCTCGGCTGGCACTGGGCTTTCCGTTCTCTGCACACAATCAAAAGCTGCTAGACCAGGTTTCCCTTTTCTGCAGGGACCTGGCTTCAAACACCAACAGTTTTAGACTCACAAAAGAAATAGCCGGGGTCCCTTGCGACCCTAAACACATTCAACCAAAAAAATTTAACAGGGTCTCGCCAAATTCCCACAGATTTCAGCCGGGACGTAGCACAGGCCCTTCCGCAGGAAAGCGGGGAAGCGGGAGGGGGGGGGAGACCTTGATCTTACACTGCTTTTCTGCTCCTCTGTGTTTGAGGAATAAGCCACCAGCACTTTAAGATACTCGCACACACTTTGGTAACTGCAAACCTCACAAACAGATAAGAATATTTCTTTTTAACTAAAACATCCACTCGCCAAAAAACTTCTCCGCGTTTTACAAAGGGCTAAGGGACGTGGCTGGAGGTTGCGCAAGCCTAGATTCCTCTGCGGTTACCAGGGAAACAAATCACCCCCGATCACCGCAGCTGTGTCGGGCATTCACTTTGAAAAGGAAAACCCCTTACCCTTGCTTGTTTGGGGTTTTTTTTCGTTTGTTTGTTTTTCTTTTTTTTTTCTTTTTTTTTCCTCTCTTTTTTTTTTCTTTTTCACCCACAGATGTTTTTCTACTAAACAACACACTGATCCAAATTACACCATCAGTTATACAGTCAAAACTTACACACAGCGCTTTCCATGACACACTTCAATCACGACATAAGCACTCAAATCCCTCCGCTTTCTCAAAGGTATTCTTCCCCGGATCGGCGGGAGTTTTAAAATCTCTTACAAACTTGCAAAACTTCCAAAAACACTCACAAAGGTTAGTAACACGCAGCAAAATCACACAAACCAAAACGCGTACTACACAAGCTTTTACAAACCACAATACATACAGTACACAAATGATTCTTTTTCTCACCTAAGCGCACACAATCACAAAACCACAGGACCACCACACAGACACGGATCCGTCAATACACATACACCTTTGGCGCGGGACCACGACCAAAGACAGCACCTCCCGCGCCTCAAAAACTCGGACTAGCCTTTCAGATTATGGATTGCCAAGGCGCACCTTTAAACTACAAGCCGAGATCGGAGCCACCACTGCTCCCAAAACCAACAAAACCTGCGGCCCTGGGGCCGCGGCTGCCTCCCCCACTCGGGACGCAGTTACAAGTTACCAAAATCGGAGCCACCACTGCTCCTCAAACCAACAAAACCTGGGGCCGCCGCTGCCCCCCCCCCCCTTTCGGGACGGAGCTACAAGTTACCAGCTCTACCTGGAACACCAACAACCATTTACAAGACTCCGCGGAGTTTCCAAAACCCAGTCAGGCTTCTGCTTTGCATAAGACGTCTCTTATGACTTATAAGCTGCCTCTATTCAAAGGTACCTGTTCCCAATATTTTAAACATACCTTTTGTCCGTAGTTCCAGCAGGCTCTGGTCTTTCCCCGGGGTGTCAGCGGGGCCCTGGGAGCCCTCTTCCCAGGAAATTCTGGGTGGGCGCCCTGAGGGGTCCCAGACCCCGATGGCCCCCTCGGCCAGAGAGAGCAGTGTCCTGCCGCGGTCGCCAAAATGATTTGTTAAAAAAATATGGATATTGATCTGATACCAATATCCAACTATGACGGACAAAGACTCTCTAACAGTTTGAAGTTAGAAAGTGTATGTTTATTATGACGCCGGGCAGCGTGCGGGATAGCTCCCAAATACACCCGCGCAATTTACAGGTGATCACAGGGTCCTTTTATGTACAAAAGTGTTGAATACCCAAAACACAAATGCATATTCATAACTCTGGTCCATCCCATTCCCCGCTTCGTATGGTAATTAGCTAAAAAGCAATTAAGCATGCGTAGTTTGTTCTTCGAAATGGGTCGGTGGTCCTTCTTATGGGGTGGGGTCTCAAAATGATGAAGTAAGATGGGTCTTCCTCGCTTTGAATTTTTAACCTTTTAGTGTTGATGACACCTGGACCCTGTTTTCTCAAGACTATCTGATTTATGATCACATTGTGTTCTTGGAGTCTATTGATTAAGTTGACAGGTCTCATGATTTATCAGTTCCTTAAATCCGGCTTACGTTAAGAAAAGGGAAGTTTACCTCAACAATGTTTAGTAAAGGGAAGTCTATGTCAGCAATACCTAGTTTAACTAAAGTCCCTTATTCTTCAAAATGTAAAGGGAAGTCTACGTCAGCAAGATCTAGTTTAACTAAAGTCCTTAATTCTTCAAATTTAATATCTCACGCCCGCTCCGCCGGAGTCCCTTTTCCTGCCGGACAAAGGCGGGGCCGGCTCGGCGGCGGGGCGAGCCGGGGCGCTCCGGGAGAGGCGCTGGGGCGGCGGCAGCCCCGCCCCGCCCGTCCCGCCCCGCCGCGGGCCGGGGCCGAGCGCTGCGCCGGGCGGGGATCGGGATGCTCGGGCAGCTCCGCGGGCCGGGCGGGCGCGATGGAGCCGCCTGAAGGCTGGGACCCCTACGAGCGGCCAGCCCGGCGCACTCAGTGGCTGGTCAGCGCCCTCGCCTACCACTACGGGCTGGACCGCGGCGTGGAGAACGAGATCGTCGTGCTGGCCACCGGCCTGGACCAGTACCTGCAGGAGATCTTCCACCACCTGGACTGCGCCGGGGCGGGCCGCATCCCCGGCGAGGATTTCCGCACGCTGTGCCAGGTGCTGGGGCTGGAGGAGGCGGCGGAGCCCGAGGAGTGCGCGGGGCTGTGGGACGGGCTCTCGGCCGAGCTCACCTTCCGCCAGTTCCACGCTCGGCTCTGCGGCCACTTCAGCACCCGAGCGGGGCCGCGGCTGCCGCTGGGCCGGGAGAGCGAGCACATGGAGACCCAGATCCGCCTGCGGAGCCCCCGGCGCCGCCGCCGCGCCCGCCCCGCCGAGCGCCGAGCCGCGGGCAGCGCCGAGCGCCGGCCGCCGGGGCCCTGCTCCCCGGAGTGCTACGAGGAGATCGTGGCGCTGGAGCAGGCCGAGGACCGCATCGCCAAGCTGGAGGAGGAGAACGGCAGCCTGCGGGAGCTGGTGGAGGACATGTGGGCCGCCCTGCAGAGCAGCGATGCGCGGTGCCTGGCGCTGCAGGTGAGTCCTGCGCCGGGCTCCCGGGGGCCCCGAGTGCTTCAGGAGAGATGCTGCTCTCGGAAAGTCAGTGTTTATAACCCCGCCAGCTCCAGACTGACACCGAAGTTGCTCGTTCATCCTCGGCATTAACTTTTTAGCAAAGTCTCCTTACAGGGAGGATTTAAGGAGAACTCATGTACGGCACCAGAGAGCCATTAAATACGCATATTGTGATGAGCGCTCCGTTAAAAAGTGTAGGGGAGTTGGGCTTAACAAACCCACGTGTACAATGCTGCTACTTCTATTGCAGGTGCAGTCAGGATGTGCTGATACCACATATGCTGGCTATGCACCACTGCAGAATTTTTTCTGAAGTAAGAAAGAACTTTCGGATTCTTACTTGGACAAGCACATGCAGTGCCTCGGTCATAAGTGCCTCAGAAAAATTAGAAGTATGTTTTTTTCAGAGTGTGGTTACAGGAGTTCAGAGTTGGAGCCAGTTCTGCAGCAGGCTGATGACTAGTCTGGGGCTCCTGTGCAGAGCCCCATGAATTCAGGGCTGGTTTCTGCTGGTTCTGCTGTACTGGCTCGAGTGAACCACATGCACACTTAACAGCAGTTTAATTACTCTGGTATGAAATAGTGTGGAACAGGCAGAGCAGTGAAGGGCAGCATGGACCAATTGTTCTGGCAGGTCTGACCAGCTCTGATTTGATCCTAACACAGCACTCACAGAGCTCTGCTCCACCTGGGACACTTCCACTTGCAGTAGATGACTGTTCCTCTTGACAATGTCAAGCAAGGCAGTTGAAAGACACTTCCACTATTTTCATCTAAAAAAAGGGAAAGGAAATCAGCAGCAAACATGAAGTCACCACTCAGAGGTCCCAGGAGGTGTCAAAACGACAGAGAGCTCCAGAACACCCCCAGCTGCTCCCTGCTCTCTTCTGAACACGACTTCATTGGAAATATCTTTTTCAGCACACTACTTGACTCCTGAGTACAAACCATAGTAATGACATTAAAGCTATACAAAAATGTGAGCAGTAACGTAATAGTGAGTAGTTTGAAAATTAAATGTATACCTGGGTATTAAAAGCTACTTTCCTGAGATTGTTTCCTTTTCTCTCTGTTTGGCAAAGGTCAAGTAGCTTTAGTTGCTGATCAACTATATGTGATTTAAAAAAACACAAAAAAACCAACAACAAACCAACAAAAACAAAAAACCCACCACAATTTAGCCACTTTCAGTCTTAGTTAAAACACGTCAATTTCTCCCTGCTTTGTGCTCCTGCTCATTACAGGTGGGACTGAGGAAGAGCCACGCCAGCCATAAAGAAGAAGGATTCTGCTTTGTAGGGAGTAAGCGACCATTAACACCCAACCACTCCCAGGCCGAGTGCCTCCAAAGTGTCCTGAAGGAAATGGAGCTCATCAGGAGCTCCAGGGACGGGCAGATTGAAGAAGCCATCAGGTTCAATCAGGAGCTGGAGAAGGAGCTGAAGAGCTCTCAGGAAGCTCTGGTCAGCCTGGAAGATTGCAACCGGCACCTGAAGAGGGAGCAGGCAGAGATGAGGAGGAAGGTGGAAGAGGCCAGACACGCTGTCCTCAACAGTCTTGGCAAAGTGAAGGAGCTGGAAGTGAGAGCCAACAAGGTGCCACATCTGCAAATATACATTCAGCAGCTGGAATCACAACTGCAGCACTACAGGTAGGTTGGAGTCTGTCAAAAAGTGCCTATAAAATCAGTGTTGGGACGCAAGTGAGTTTGTAGCTTATTAAATGTCTCTGAAACACCTTGTAAAATCTGGCCAGAGGGAGATTAGAAGCTGCTTATCCTTTTTCTTGGTAAGGGTCTGCAGGAGATCTTGGAGCCTTCCAGGCCAAAGTGAGGGTGCTGATCTACAGAGAGCTGAAGTTACTCCTCAGACACACAACAACAGAATTCAACACAGAAATGCTTCAAGAAAGCTCCAGAACAAATTCCAGAGAGTCCTTCAGAAACCATTTCCAACACACTTATTTTTTTGCCTGCGTTTCCAGGTCCTTAGGTCCCATCCCAAGCCAGCTGTAATCAGATGGCTGACGCTCCATTTCACACAAAATGAAACTCTTCAGCATGTTCTAGGAATTGGGGAAAAGCACACAAGGACAACTTCTGGCCAGTGGTTTTAGACTTGCTGTGACTTCATTGCTTCTTCACTGACAGAAGAGGTGATAGAAGAGAGAAGCTGAAAAGTTCCTAAACCCACAAAACAAGATAGAAGGAATCTCAAACAAAAAACATTACCCAACTGAACCCCATTTTTGTAATAGCATAAATAAATCTTTCCAGAAGTCACAAATTTAAGTAGTCCACTGCTTTTGTTGCTTTTTATCTCAGATAAAACTTGGACTCACTGGTGGTTATTAAGTGTTAGGCATTTTTGCCCAAGTTTCAGATTGACCTATGGAATAAAATCTAGTTTATATTTTCACTGACCCAAAGCACAACCAGTATTTCTAGATGTATTTATACTTTCGCTACTAAATCTAGTATTTTAATAATTTGCATCTTCTGAAGTCCTTGCCTCTTCCTAAACTCCCACTTCCTCTGTTTGCTTATAAGAAGAATTCATAGTGAGTTATCTGTGGTATCATAGCCATTGTACTGTTTTATGAAGCGAGGAAATTCTAAAAATAACGATTTTATCCAGGGTCTTTCTGTCAATATTGTTTGTGTTAATACTTGTGTGGTTGCAGAAGATCAAAGAAAATAAAAGCATTTATTTAAACATCCATAGGGTTTAAAAAGTGCTGCGAGGGCACGTAATGGTCAAGATGACTGTCAGGGGTCTCTGGATGAATGATGCAACTCCTGGTGCTCAAAGGGATCACACAGCTTGTCAGGTCTGTCTGGTTCTCCCTGCAATGAGCACCAAAGATTTAAGATGCGTTTTTGTCCTATGGAACTGCTTTTCCAAAGTACGATGAAGGATAAAAAAGATCACCTGGAAACAGGTTAAAGGCAATAAGGAATGTCCAGTGGCCTCGCAGAGCAGGAACTTTTATGGCTTACATCAAAACAAAGAGTGTGAGTTTAGAAATGTAAATTATACCTTCCTTGTAAGATAATCTCCATTTGTCACACTTAATTTTAAATTGCATGCTGATTTAAAGGGAGCATCAAGCTCAGGAATGGTGCTGGACTGACCATTTGGGAACTGCACCCCTTTTTTATCCCTGTGGCACATTTAACAGTGGCCCAGGCCAGCTTGCACCCTTGGACATTCTCCGTTGGCCATAAAGCGGCTCCACCTCCCCATCGAGGTAAAACAGCTCTGGGTGTAAACAGTTGAACTTAGAGATGCATAATGATAACTGTGACTTGCATGCCTCTGGTCATATTCCACAGCACATGGAATCCCATCCCTCCTCCTCCTCTACCCAGAGTGGCACAGAGGTGCCCAAACTGGCAGAAAACAGTGAATAAGCCGTGCAGGGTTACGTTTTAGGGTGGGGAAAGGGTTCAGAAGCACTTCTCCCCCACAGGGTTCTGACTGTCACTTGCCAAGAGTGTCACTTGTCCTGTTGGTTAAAAGTCAGGCTGTGTTTCAGTTGCTGTTACTGTACTGTGGTTAAGTCAGGCGATGTTTCAGTCACCACTCCAGTGAGCAGTTTTCTCCCTTGAGCTCAGTTCATTTCAGAGGAAGAGGACGTCACAAGAAATGGTATATTTATCATTGATATTCTATGGTATATTTATCATTGATCTTCTATAAAAAGTGTGTCATTCCTAGTGCCTGATTACAGGGGAGTTTAGGAAGTCAGGTAAGTCCCCTTTTTATGCAGGGTGTTATTCCCAGAGGACAAATCATTAACCACTCTTCCCTAAACTCCCTTTTTCCCCCCACTATTTTTGCTCCAGCACAAGGTGACACCATCCATGTATTCTAATATAATCCTATGATTTCTAGGTATTTATAAATATATTCCAAGTTTTATAAATACACTTATAAATACTTATAAATACCAAAATATTTTATGTTTTTAAAAGATAATAATACACTAAAATGTTACTACAGTAAAAATTTCACATCTACTGCTTCTTTTTATCCATTAAACCATTTGCCCTGTCAGAAAAGGAAATTGGATTGTTTTGACATGAATTGTTCTTGCCAAATATGAGACGGCTCTGTTTTCTATTCTGCATTGGCGGTGGCTTAGAAATTGATGACTTGATAAAGTGTCCATATTCTTTTTTCTGTTTAATAGCATTGGAGGGAATAGAACAATTTAACAAGCCATGCTTTTGATCCCAGTGTAACGAATAAAAAGAAAGGTCATTTAGAATTGAAATAAACTTCATAATAGAGATGTTCACAGAGGGTTTATGTTGCTGCATTAGTCAGCAGCACACTAATTACATAGGTCAGTGACAGAGGTCATAAAATACCAAAAATGCTTCCCATATGCATGGTCTGTCTCCCAAATTACTTAATTATCCATCAGCATTTCTATGTGTTAATGAGTGGGAATCCTTTCAGCATGGAATGCAGAGAGGTTTGTTTCAGCCCCTCATATTCTCCTGTAAATATGAAGACTGAGGCCTCCAGCATCATTTCCTCCCTTTATTTATTTCATCAGTGTCAATTTGTCTCATAAGTTATGCTTCAGGATATCTTATTCTGGAAGAAGTTCAGGCATTTTTTCTCTTTCAGGAGACAGTGCCCTGATCTTTTCAATAATTTCTCCGGTTGTCACTCACTCTGTAAAATAGAACCAGATGGACCAAACAGACCCAAATCAATAAGCCAAGAACAGGAGGGAAATATGGAAATATTCCTAATGGGTACAGGATCATTTCCATTAAGTGAAGAAAAAAAAGCCCTAGAAAGGAAACACTAATACACAATAGAAGGTGTCTATAGTAGTTTATTTCCAGTCAGAATGAGAATGGTTTGTATTTAGGCAGCCTAGAACTGTCCCTCTACTTTAAAAAATCAGGCAATCAGGAAATCTGGACAGGTTTAGCTTGACTGCTGTCATCAATAGCAGCTCCCTGCTGTTGTGAGGTGAGGGGCATCTTGACAATTTGTTCTTGGTGGCACAAAATCTGAGAGGAGGCTGTGGCTGTGCTGGACAGACTTGCAGGTGACAAAGACATCCTTGGACAGGAGCAGGGACTGATGGCACTCAGGGAACAGAGCTCAGAGAGTCAAATGAAATGTTAAATTTGCAGCGCCTCATCTGTGAAAACACTCAGATTCTTCTGGATGAACTGCTGTAATCTGATTTGATGTTCTAATTCTGCCTGGAGTTGATACTGTTTTCTGCTAAAGACTATAAGAAGTTTTGTATTCCAGAGAAGTCTGCCAAAAAACTACAGAGCTATAAGTTTTGGAAGAAGTTAGCTGTAGCAGGTGAATATTATTATTATATTCCCATCGTACAAAGCTTAGACTGCTTGTGGGTCTCAAGTCATAGAAGAGTCATAAGCTCAGTAAGTAAATAAGATTTCTCTCATTGGGAACACTTGAAAGGAGCATTTTGATTTCACAAGAAGGGATAATGCAAGGTATTGTTATTTATGGTAGAGAGAACCATACAGAGCAATTGAAATAGATTCATTTGGCAGTGTAGAGAATGTACAGCACCTCTTTCTGTGGAAGGGCTACTTTTATTTCAAATGCAAGGGTCTTTCAATGCTTCCCATACAAATAGTAATAATAATAACAATAATAATAATAATAGTAGCAAACCTCTGACTTCAAGTCCAAAATTGCAAGTTCATCCATCCCCAAGGAACTGCAACATTGATCCCCAGTGCACTGTGACACTGGAAGTGCAGCCACTTCCCTGCCTTTTCCCCTGCTGGGCTCTTGTTCACAGCATTTATTCTGGGGAGGCTTTCCCTGGCTTCTCCCTAAATCCTCCAGGGATGCTGAAAAGGGCCTGCAAAGAGTGTGGAGAGTGACCAGAGGCAGCCCAGAGCTCCCCAGGCCCCTCGGCAGCTTTGGCCCTGTCCCCTGACATCTGCCTCCCATGGCCTGACCCGACCCCCTGGCAGTGCCGTGTTCCCTAAGGCAGAAGGGGATCCCAGCACTCCATGGAAATGCTTCTGACCTGTGCTCCCTTCTACATCAGGGTGCTAGGAAGGCTTCTCCAGCTGCTTGGAGTCACGAAGATTTGCAGGCTCTGAAGCCTCCTGCACCTATGTTGTCAATGTTCCTAAACAAATGATCATTGACAACCTGGCAGGAACCAGGTGACAGAAGCTTCTGTGGCTCTTGAGTTACAGGTGTGTCTGCAGGGAGGACTTTTCAAGCTCCTTTGCTGGTTGCTGCAGGCGAGACGAGCTCCCATCGCAAGGGTGAGTCACGTGTCCCTGCTGACCCCAAAGGCTCTGGTTTTGTGGGATCCATTCATCTGAAATGGAAATACTGCAAGAGGCAGTAAGTTACCAGAGGCATTCAAATACATGAACAACAGGCTGAGTGATCAGGAGAGACACCGTGGTGGGTGCATGTCCCTGAGCCTTCTCCTGACACTCCCAGCCGAGACCTTGCTCTGCTCCTCTGGATACACCGTGCCCGGCCCAGCGGGAGGGGATCTCATGGCAGCCTCGCTGCCCCACTGCTGCTTTCACACCCTGCAGGGCTGTTTCCCAGCCTGGCCTGGCTGCAGCTTCTCCCCAGGCTCTGCAGGAAGGTATTGGGCATCAAGAGAGGGAGCCCAAAGTGCACCAGGGGCCAGGCACACCCTGAGATCCCTGCAGTTTCCTGGGCTCTGGGTAGATCAGGTGTAGGGGCTGTTTGGAGGATGGAGGGCCCTGGAGTAGCTCCAAAACCCTGGGCATTTTCCTTGTCCCTATCCATGACTTTGACAAGTGTTACCTGGAGTAGACTGGTACAGCGCAGAGTAATGATGCCATGCAGGCTCAGGGGCTCAGGTACTGTCCACTGCCAAGGGGCAGCAAGGTGCCTGCAGGCCCAGCTCTGGGGGAAACACGGAACGTCCTGGCCGTGTGCACCGTGCCGCCAGCTCAGCAGTGGGGCACAGCACGGGCTCACGCTCCCCATTGCTCCCACAGATGCAGCCGCCACCACAACAAATGCTGACAGTATCTGGAAAAGCATGAGAAATGTTTTCTGCAGGGGATCACATTATTTGGGTAAGTTAATGGCCATTGTGGTCAGTGGGGGGGTCTTCTCCTGGTGATGTGCTATGGTGGAATTTGGTATTGCTGGAAGAAAAACTGGTGAGTGCTTTGCTGAGCTCTGCCTCAAACAGCTTCCATTAAAGGCTGCTGATAGTCAGGGAACCTTCCTAGTGAGGCTGCTGTGGAGTTGTGGCGAGTCCAGGGTTGTCCAAATAACTCTGCTGAGGGTTCTGCTGCTGCCCAGTGCTCTAATTGGCCTCTTAATTGCTGGGCCTTGTCCTGGGGAGCCTGCTGGGGCTGCAGCCAGTGCTGGCTCCCACTGAGGCTGCCTGGCCAAGAGCAGCCCCAGGGGCAGCGGGCAGAGACAAAGCAAGTCCACAACAATATTTGGATAATGCATTTCAGCATAGGAAAGTCATTCTTTAGTAGCTCATGTAAAGTTTCATGGTAACAGTGATGTTACAGGATGAGTAAAGTTGCTGCAATCCAGGGGTAAAACAAATCCAACCTGATGAAGCTTTGGCCTTGGCCTTGAGACTTTGCTCTTTGTGTGAGCCCTGGTCTGGATTGATTCCCAGTAGGTCTTGGGGCCAGTTCTGGGTGAAGACTCATCCCAGCCCTGACCCTTGGCAGCTCTGGGCTCAAAGGGGCAGCTGAGGCTGCACTGCACATGACTGGGCTGCAGGCTTCCATTATCAAAGTTTAATTGGCTATAGAAGTTTGATTTACTAGAGAATTTATTTACTATAGTTTTACTACATGGTTTTGTTTATTATTTCCTTCACTTTTTTTAAACTTAGTTTAAAAAAAAAAACCTTCTTTTCCAGTGCTTTTTCCCGTTATTTGATATAGTGAATTGTGGCATAATTATACCATGGCTGAATTAGAAGACTGTAAGTACTATTAAATAATTTAAAATAATCTTGTTTCTTCTTTTTATTTCCTAATTGTCTTATCTTTTGTTAAACATATTTCTTAAAGTTTACAAAAAAAGTGAATCTCGTTTTTCACATCTGTTTCTAAAACAACTTTAAAAACAAAAACAATCTTTTTGTGCAACACCTGTGCTCCAAAACTTTAACAGAAATCACAAGCTGATTCCTACTGTTAAGTGGGAGGAAAAAAAAAAAAAAGAAAACAAATAACAAAACAAAAATTGTGAGCCAACAAAACAGGCAAACAAAACAACCACCAAGAAAAACCCAAACCAACACAAAACCCCTCACAAATCCAGAAAAATATAAAAATCAGGTGAAGGAGGCAGAGATCCAAGAGAAACAATGGGCAGAGGAACAACAGAAAGGACAAATAAGAAAGGACAGGTGGTAAGTGGCTATGGCAACAATAGCCAGGGGATCAGAGATACTGTTCTCACCCTTCTGAAAACAATCTGACATAAAAATAAACAGAAAATAAATGATGATGATTGTGATAATGAGACTCTGCATGTTTAGCTGTAATATATCCATTGTGTGTAAGTTCTGTTTTCCTTGTTAAGTCACATCATCTGGCAAGGGTGTCTTTCTGTCCAAAGAAAAACACTGCAGTGGAAAAGGAAGCCAGCTTGGAAAATATTAAAAGCAAGAGTTAAAAGTAAAGTACTTTTTAAATACGTTGTTTAGTTGGTTTACTGTTCTCTCGTGGGGCTTTTGTCTGTCTTTGAAACCAGCCCTTTGGATGTTAATGCTACGCAACAAGTCCTTTGTAGAGGGCTGTCTTTGCAAAAAACCTGCCCATATTGTGATGCAAGACAGAAACAGCCTCCCTTGGACTACAGCTGGAAGGCCTGAAAATATCTTCCAGAAAGTCGTGATACGACAGAGTCTGACTGACGGCATTTTAATGACAATTAATGATTAATGTCATGGATTAATGACAATTGAATGGCATGAAGTGCAAGATGGAAGTTATCCGATAAAATAATCAGTGTATTTGTATGCCAAGTAGCAGGAAAGGGCTGCGCATTGTAATGACAGGACACAGACACAGAGTGCAGGATGGACACGTTCCCCTGCCAGAGCAGAGCAGAGAGCACAGAGGGGCACACCGAGGAGGCACAGCAGCTCATTGCCGACAGCCCGCTCCGTGCAAGGACAGGCACTCAGAATATTAAAGAAATTAAAAATAAAAGGGGGTAGGGGGTGGGGGGAAGGCGGCAGTGCGGTGGCCTCAATTCAACTCGGCACTCTGCTTTTGTCGCCAGCATTCTCATAGTTCCTGTGTTTGTTTTCCTAAAGAATTTGTAGTCAACAGAGCTTCAGTCTCTTTGATCAACTCAGCTTTGAGAGCAGCTCGGGCCTGGGTCGGTCATTTAAATGTGAGAACTGACTGGGGTCCAGCCAACAAAAGAACATTAGCTGCCGGCCCCCCATACAGCTTTTCATATTAATGAGCACAAAGCCTTTATTTTTGCAAACTGAGCGATGCTGGGGTGTTTTTCACCATCAGGCCGAGGTCCAAGGCTCTGGCTGTAGGAAAGAGGGGAACCGAGGTGCGGACAATCCGGGCTGTAAGGAGTGCCCCCACCCCCTCATTTAGGGACATCACAATTGCTTTTAGAGCTCCTGCACCAGCTGGTGAAAAGCTGTTCTTTTTTTCTCGCTTCCTGCACGGCCACAGGAAAGTTGAACAGAAAATCTGCCCCTTCCTCCATCAGACCTGAGCACCAAAGCAAAGAACCAAAAAAACCAAAACACAAAAGAAAAAAAACCAACCGTACAAGCAAGCAAAACCCTCCACAAAAACAAAAACGAAACAAAAACAAAACCAAGAAAAACAGCCTAAAGAAAAATGTAGTTTTTGCCCAGGCTGATTTTTTAAAGAGCTTTATAAGATGGACTAACGTTACAGATAGGTAACGCCATGATTGGCTCTGGCAATGAAAGGATGTCTGTTATGTGTTTGCTAAAAGAAGTTGTACTGATGTTTAGTTATTGTGATTTGTTGTTTGGACGCGCCGTGTTCTCTCCACAGCCCCCTTGCCCTTGCCAAGGGCCGGCCTCAGGGGTCAGGACATGGCGGGCGGGCCGTACCCGAGCCCTGCCTGGGGCCTGTGGGAGGAGGGCGGGCTTGTTCCTATGGCACACCTGCCCTCCAATCAGATTGCAAGAAAGCAGCCTCCACCACTGAACGGCAAAGAAGATTTGACTGATAGGCGGTGGGTGGGGCCAGGGTTACCAAGGTTTTAAAAGGCGGTGCAGCCATTTCGTGGGTGAGCCTATGGTGGTGGTGTAGCTGCGGGCCTTGTAATTTTTCCTTATTCAGTCCTTTGTCAAGGTTGAATAAACCTTCGAACTTTTTAAAGTCAGAGGTTGTTTCTCACGACTAAGCCAGTAGCTAACAACAGTAATTTCAACAAATATTTTTGCTTCCAAAAGTATCGGGCTGAATGAGAGCAAGCCAACAACCCTCTGCCAGGACACAGATTTAGAGGGCAAAAACTTAAAAAGCTCCACACCATCAGTAACACTTCTCAGTGAGAAGGCTTGGAACTGTCTGCCTCTCAATATGATAGATTACCAATCAGTAATTGTTCACTAAACCTATCACAGGAAGCACCTGGTATTCTCGCCAAGACCCTCTCTTCAAACATCCGGCAAAGCAAACAAAAGAAAAGCTGAGTGACCAGTTTTTTGCAGTAATTAGAGCCGCATTCCCACAACCACCGGACCACCAACTACCGGGAAGCGGATAAAGACCCCTCCCCAGCAGCACTTTGCGAAAACACAGGAGAAACAGAAAAATACACGTATCACAGGGAACGACAAAGTATAAAAGCAGAGACTCTCAGATAGTGGTGTGGACCGTGGTGGGGCAAGAGACTCTCCCAGCCGCCCAGCGCGCTCTTTTGTTTACTGTTGCTTGCTCAATAAATTCCAATCTGATCTAATTGAGCTTGTGTCCAGTCAATTACTGGGACACACATAAAACAAACTTGGTGCCGTGACTCGGATAGAGACAACCTGGTGGGGGGTCCCCATACAGGGGAGGCGCCTCGCTGACAGGCGGCCCCTGTTCGGGTAGCACCCCATCTGATCCTCTACCGACGAACCCTAAGATTTGACAGTAAGCAAAAGAAAGCCGGCAACCCCATAATCTTTGTGCAGGAAGCCTGAACGAAGACGCAGGAGTGCGTAAGTATAGGCCGGTCATCCGTTCGGTTGGGGTTGGGTATCCCAGAGTGTGTCGCTGTGAGACGTCCAGTGGAGGACGATGTGATTGTGGACTCCTCGGTAGTGCGTTTCCCATATCCCGCGAGGGACTGGGCCACGAAAAGGAGGCAAAGTGTGTGAGAGTGTGTGTGTGTGTTTGTGTGTGTGTGTGTGTGTGTGTGAAGGCACTCTGGAAGACGGGACAGGGGAAAAGCAAGCCCTCTGATCCCATGGGTGGGGGACCCCAGGCAAAGCTCCCCCCAGTACCACCAGATAGTCCTCTGGGACTGATGATTACATATTGGGATAATTACCCTTCTAGGCAGGGTAAGAGTAAAGTAAAAATGATTCGCTGTTGTATGGGGGTGTGGGGTGGGAAGCAAATTAGAGGCGACCACCTGTACTGGCCTGTGTTTGGTTCCTTTGAGGATTGGATTTGTCAGGCTTTGAACATTTACGTAAGT
This sequence comes from Sylvia borin, assembly GCA_014839755.1. Taxonomy (NCBI): domain Eukaryota; kingdom Metazoa; phylum Chordata; class Aves; order Passeriformes; family Sylviidae; genus Sylvia; species Sylvia borin. Next base: position 56,817 of record JACEWE010000099.1, read on the forward strand.
TCCAGGGAACCTTTTAGTTCAGAGGAGAGTGAGTATGCACATCTCTGGATCAGGTCAGAAACTAGGATAAATTTATACCCTCTAAAAGGAAAAGGGGGAGAGGGGAAAAAGAAAACACAAAGAGAGGATGAAGTACCTGTTTCACCTCCTCCTTATATACCACCACCCCCTCCCCCGGCACCTCTTCTGCCTGCACCCCCTTCTGTGCCAAATTAATTACCCTGATGGTACAGACTCCGCATCTGGTTCTCCCGGTGAACACCGGAGAGTAACAAGGAGTCAGACGAAAAGTGACCAACATGAGAGCGGGTTATACCCACTCAGAGAAATTGCTATGGGGGGTCCGCAGCTGGGTATGGGATATGTAGCAGTCCCTTTGAATTCAGGAGATGTGGGGGAATTTAAGAAAGAAATGGGGAACTTGTTAGAGGATCCCTTAGGAGTTGGAGAAAGGGTAGACCAGTTTCTAGGGCCCAACATATACACCTGGGATAAAATCCAGTCTATACTGGGCATCATATTTACAGCAGAAGAAAGGGGAATGATCAGAAGGGCCGGAATGAGAGTGTGGGACCAGCAACACCAACAGGGTCCCGTGGCAGATGTTAAGTAGCCCCTTCAGAGACCGAACTGGAATAATCAGGATCCAGTGGATCGAGGTCATATGCAAGATCGAAGGACAATTATTGTCCAAGGAATAAGAGAATCAGTCCCTCGGGGGCAGAATATCAATAAAGCTTTTAATGAACAACAAAAGAAGGATGAAACTCCCACCGAATGGCTGGAGAGGTTACAAAAAAGTCTCCAGTTATACTCCGGGGTAGATCCTAATACCCCAGTGGGACAAGCCCTGCTGAAAACTCAGTTTGTGGCCAAATCATGGGCAGATATCAGAAAGAAGCTAGAAAAGATAGAAGATTGGCAAGATCGTGGATTAGATGAATTGTTGAAAGAGGCTCAGAAAGTTTACGTAAGGCGGGAAGATGAGGCTTACAAGAAACAAGCTAGAATGATGCTGGCAGCAGTCAGAGACGGGCAGAGAACAGCAGATTCCAGAAAGGATTTGAGGCTCGACACAAAGAATCTGGGACAAAGAGACCCCCGAAGGAGGATAGAGGTGTATTAACGTGCTTTTACTGTGGAAAGAAGGGACATGTTAAGAAAGATTGCAGAAAGAGGATAATGGATGAACGGATGTTCAGGGAGGAATAGCGGTGTCAGGGGCTCTACTTACTGGGGACTCGAGAAAGAACTGGCCCTTGATAAAATTAAAAGTGGGTCCCCAACAACAAGAAATTGAGTTCCTAGTGGACTCAGGGGCGGAAAGATCAACCATCCAAAAATTACCTCGGGGGTATGAAATATCCTCAGAAAAAGTTGAAGTTATTGGAGCTAAAGGGGAACCGTTCAAGGTACCCGTACAGCCTGTGCCAAGGGACAGCAAGGTGACTGCAGGCCCAGCTCTGGGGGACACATGGAACGTCCTGGCCGTGTGCACCGTGCTGCCAGCTCAGCAGTGGGGCACAGCACGGGCTCACGCTCCCCATTGCTCCCACAGATGTTATCAGTGAAACAGGAGCAGATGACAAGGATTCAATACGCCTCCCAAAAATTGTCTGCCCCCAGGATGTGCGCAGGTCCTGCATGATAGGCACAGCCCATGGAAGTGGGTGGAGAAGACAATGGAGAGGAAGAGATGGAAGTGGATATACAGATTGATACCGAGGAGGAGATGGAAGTGGATGGAGAAGAGAAAGGAGAGGAAGAGATGGAAGTGGATAGAAAAGAGAACGCAGAGGAAGAGATGGAAGTGGATGTGAAGGATATGAAGGAAGCCGTGGAGGCCGAGATACAGCTTGGCACACCGGAGGAAATGGAAGTGGTCGGAGAAGAGACTGGAGAGGAAGAGACAGAGGTGGATGTGGAGGAGGACAAGGAGGAAGCTGCAGAGGTGGAAAAAGAAGAGGACATTGAGGACTCGGATGTTGATGAAAGTGATGATGAGGAGAACATCATTCACTTGGGATGAAGACCTGTGCCAGCAGCAGGACTGGTATGTGCTCCCCACAGGCAGAGTGGGCCCCCTGCCACCAGGCTGGGGCTGCTCAAGGACACGGTACCCCCTGTGCCCTGGGTCCTGGTGACCATCCTCAGCCTGCCTTGTCCTTGCTTGTGGCCACACAAGCTCCGTCCCAGCAGGGACACAACCCCCAACCCCAGGCAGGCTCAGTTCTGGCAGCAGAGCCCTGCTGTGCCAGTGTGTGCCAGCCTGGGAGCACATGGAACACTCTCGTGCCTGACTGCAGTGACCATGGCATTTGCTTTTCTTCCAGGTCTGAAGAAAATCCCAGACAGAGATGCCACGCTTCTCTATGTAGGTTTTAGAGTTGTTCGTTGTTGTCTTTCGCATATAGGTTTTAGGACTTCTTTTGTCTTCTGTAAATACGTTTCATATATTTCTGATAGATAAGTTCATAGGTAAATAATTTCCAACAGTTGTTCCTGTTACAAATATTCTTACAATTTAAAAATGTTCTGCAGTTCATGTTTGTTGCTGTTCTTCTGAAAATAAAAATCTTTTTTCCACATCTCTGTTGCCTTTGCATTTGCTTTGGGCACAGGCAGCATTTACAAAGTTGTGGTTTTCACTTGCTCCAGGTTCCCAGGGCTGGAGGTCCCTGGGGGAGCTGGCAAAGCCACCCCAGCAGTGAGGGCACATGTGCATGGAGGGGTCCCACTGACAAAGGTCACTCTCTCCTTGCCATTTCTCTGGACACACTTGGTGTCTGTAGGGGCAAATCCCCACAGGTCCTGTCCCATGGGATCCCATGAGGGAGCAGGGCTGAGCCTGCCTGGGCCTGCAGAGCCTCATCCATGGCTCTTCCCTGGCCAGCCGCAGGGATAACGAGGGTGCACTGGGCTGTGGGCAACCCCTGCTCCTGGGCACCCTGAGGGGCTGGAGACAGCCTGGAGGGAGCTGCAGCACTGGGGCCTCCGGCCTACACGGACCAAGGTCTCCTTTGGAAACCCCTCTGGCACCAGACTCTGCTACAAGCACAGCAAGAATTGATCCTCCCCGATAAAGGCGTGACGTTAATTGGCACAAATTCGTCCCTTGGACTTTCTAGCACAGCAAATGTCAGCGCTGCAATGCCTGTTCTGCACGCCCTGCCTGGGCACCAAAACCTCTGAACCCTCCAGAACATCTTTAATTTGCACCAACCTGCAGAGAACTATGGGGGGAGAACCCACACCCACACACACAGAGAAGTACCTAACATTGATAGTCTTGGGCAGAGCTGAAATTAAAGTATTTTTATGCCAAGAGAGAGGAGTTTGATTGCTGAATTCGTTCTCCAAGAACAATAAAGAAAGCTTTCGGTCTCCTCACTGTTGCCTCAAGTTTGCCTGTTTTTCACTTCTTGCATTTTGTTCTCATGCAGCTTCAAGTAAACTATGTATATTATTAGAATTGTTTACATTCTTCCTCTCTAGGAGGAGAATGATGATTGATGGTGATGTTCACCAATGAGGTCAAAGAGGTGGCTACCTGTGTAGCCAATCTTGGCCTGTCTGTAAATTTGTATATATATGGAGTCAGAAAAATAAAGTAGAAGCTTTCCTTCTTCACCTCCTGCTGGCCTGCTTCGTCCTTTCGTGCTCCTAACAGCAGCCGCACGTGTGACCCTCCGTCACAACTGGTGACCCCTCCGTTGGAAAGGAATTCAGCCTTCTGTGTGTCTGAGGTAACAAGTGGTAAGAGATGATGACCTCTACCCCTTCCTCGGAAGATGCCTTCATGATGGACCTCTGGTTTGAGGTCCTAGAGAAGGAGGGATCCTCTGTATCTAGAGAGGATATCCAAGAGTTTTTCTATTATGCTAGAAGCCATGGTTTTTTCTCCACCATTCAGGCTGCTTTCTCCACATTGGAGTGGCGGACCTTAGGGTCTCGCCTACTGCACGAGTTTAATGTGGATGCTGGGGTGGATTCTTTGCGGTTGTTAACAACCTGGAAAAGGCTGAAAAAGGTGCTGCTCGGTATGCAGCCTCCCAGTTCTGGGGCTTCAGAGGATGGCTCCAGCCTGATGCTGTTTCCCGGGCTAGGTGCCAGGGGCGATGGTGGTGCCTTTTCTCCTGTCCCCGCGCCGCGGACGCGCCGCTGAAGCAGAGAGGATTTAGCCCCCACCCCGGCTCGCACGGTGCCGGCGGGAACACCGATTCCAGGCCCATGTAGGCGCAGGAGTGAGGAAAGCCTGTCCTCCCTCAGCGCGGCAGCTGAAGAGGGCGCGGGGCCCGCGGACCGGACCCCGCCCATACCCGCACCCCGCAGGCGCTGGAGTGCGGGGGATCTTAGGGCTTGCGGAAGCCCAGCGGGACCAGCGCTACCAGCGCCGCCGATTCCAGCGCCGCGGAGGCGGCAGCAGAAGGTCCCTTCCCCTCCCCGTGCATTCCCGGTGCGGGAAGCACCAAGAGCGCGTTTGGACCGGGGAGGGGGGGCGGTCACAGTGGACTGCCCTCATTGTGGGATTTCCACGAGATATTTCGTGGAGGAGGACGGCGTGGGTTCGTGCCGTCCCGAGGGGCCAAGCGAAGCGGCCCCAGACCCGAGCGGCGGGGACCCGCAGTCCCCCCGCGGCTCTGGGTGCGGCTCCAGGCGGCCAGCCAAGTCTGCCCGGGGGGGCACGGCCCCGGAGAGTGAGAGGCCGGCCCTGGAGGCTGAGAGGCCCGCCCCGGACAGTGAGAGGCCCGCCCCGCAGAGGGCAGGAGGGCCGCCCACCATTGGAGTTCAGGCGGCCAGGGGGACGATGCTGGGAGTGGTACCCGCTGCCCCTCCCGCAGCTGCTGCTCCGCCGAGAGATGCGTGGGGGGGGTGGCGCTCGGGTGGCCTTCGGGCTGTACAGCCTGGCTCCCTAGCAAGTCTCTCACCCCCCACGAGCCCCCCTCCTTCCCCCGTGGCTTCCCCCCGACAATCGCCCGTGGCCTTGGAAGCGGTGCCGCACGGCAAGTCCCTCAAGGCGCTGCGTTCCCCCCCGCGCTGAGCCGGAGTGGCTCCGCAGTTTTTACTTTTAGGGGGGATGACGCAGCTGGCGACAGGCCGGTGTTCTCCCATGGCAAGGGGTCCCGGGGTGCCGAGTCGCCTTCGGGTGGCCATTGGACACTGCCACCGTGTCAGGTGAAGGTCCGGCCGCAGGATCCTGCACGTTTTTGGGAGGATGTCTGATCCAAGGCTGATGCCGTGGGTAGCCGTGGTTCGGCACGGGGCCCCCTGAAGAGCAGGGATGAATTCCCCAGCTCTTCAGGTGCTGCAAGACAGGCACCTGCCTCTGTCCCCATGGAGTCTAGGGGACAGAATTCGGAGGATGATGCCTCGACGGGCGGTCTGTGAGCTTTCCCTGTGCTTCGGGAAGCTGGTCGCAAGAAACATGCTCATTTGTCTTGGCAGGCATTGGTTGATGTCCGAGATAGGGTTGGTAAATACGGTCTGGGGTCTCCGGAGATGATGCAGGTACTCCGGCTGATAGACACAGACGTGTTACCTCCTTATGACATTCGGTGTTTGGGCAAGGTTCTCTTTCAGCCGGTCGAATATGACCTATTTGAGTCCAAGTGGTCTCAATTGGCTGAAAAGACTGCAGCACAGAATTTGCTGGCTCGTCAAGATGACCCTAGGTATGGGGTCGGGCCAGACGTGCTGCTGGGTATAGGTGAGTTTGCTGATGTTAATAGGCAGATCACCTGTGAGCCCCTGGTACTGGAGCAGTGCCAGAAGGTTGGCATGGCAGCATTGGTACAGACAATGGAGTTGTCTGCACCCAAACAGTCTTTTGCCACAATTCTTCAGGGGACTGATGAACCCTTTCTGCAATTTGCGGGAAGGCTGACAGCTTTGGTTGAGCGACAGGTGGATGATTTTAATAGCAGAATGATGTTGCTCAAACATTTGGCAAGGAGCAATTTCAATGCAGAGTGTAGAAGGATCATTGAGGCCCTTCCAGGTGATCCCTCACTTTTGCAAATGGCTGAGGCCTGTGCCAAACTGAGCACTGTACGTGCTAAGGTGGCTGCTGTGGCTACCACCCTGCAGCCGACCTGGAAGGGGAAGCGGGGTGGGAAGCCGAAGCAGGCAAAGGCTCCGGCCAGAAAGAAGACAGGGAAGAAAGGGAAGAAGGGGACCAAACCTTTGTTTCTTTGTGCACGGTGTGGACGGCCAAATCACATGGCCAATGATTGTAAGGCCACAGTTCATGTGAATGGCCAGCCTCTGTCGGGAAACGGGCAGCGAAGCGCGAAGGGGAAGCGCGCTCAGACACAAGTGTCTTCCCAATCGCCAGAGCCATTGGAGGTCTGCTTGGCAGGCTCACAGCCAGCACCTGCGGTTCAGCAGGCCTAGATCTCCACACCACTGAAATGGTTGTCATTACAGATGACGCAGTGCATAAAATCCCCCTAGATGCCTTTGGCCCTTTGGGTGATGGTTTGAGTGCCTTTATTGTGGGCAGGTCTAGTACCACCATTCAGGGTATCTTTGTGCATCTGGGTCTCGTGGATGCAGATTACACGGGAAGGATTTATGCGATGGTTTCTATGTCTACCCCCACCCCCCACTATCCCTGAAAAAACACGCATTGCTCAACTTGTCCCTTTTAAGTCTCCTGTCTGCAGGGCAGAGAACTGAGTGAGAGGAGATGGCGGCTTCGGGTCTACTGGGCCACCTCAGGTCTCCTGGACTGTTGCCATGACCAAGGCACGTCCCGTGAAGGTGTGCACCCTGTCCGTTTCTGGGGCAACGCCATCAGACATTCGCCTCCGTGGACTCCTCGACACAGGCGCGGATGTCACAATTCTATCGATTGCCGCTTGGCCCCCGGACTGGCCATTGGACCCGGTGGGGACGCCTGTGCCAGGACTGGGAGGAACACAAAAGTGCTACGTGAGCCAGAAGCAAGTGACAATCACGAACTCGGACGGTCAGGCAGCTGTGGTCTGGCCCCATGTCACTAAGACCTCTGATAACCTTTGGGGGAGGGATTGTCTGGCCGCGTGGGGGGTGCGCATGGGGATGGATTTTTAGTTGGGGCCACTGTGCTGAAGGGCGCAGCATGTCCAACGCCTCCTATACGGTGATTGACGGACAAACCCGTTTGGGATCCCCAGTGGCCCCTTCCCCAAGATAAGTTAGTCGCCCTTTGTGATTTGGTGCAGGAACAGTTGGACCAGGGTCATCTGGAACCTTCTACCAGTCCCTGGAACACTCCTGTATTCTGCATCAAAAAGAGGTCTGGGAAATGGAGGTTGTTACAAGACCTCCGAAAGGTGAACGCAGTGATGGAAAGCATGGGGACGTTGCAGGCTGGTATGCCGTTGCCCACCATGCTTCCAGCAGAATGGCCGGTTCTCGTTGTGGATCTGAAGGATTGTTTTTTTACGATTCCTTTGCATCCCAATGACAGGCCAAAGTTTGCTTTTTCGGTGCCAGCAATTAACAATGCTGAGCCTGCACAACGGTATCAATGGAGAGTTTTGCCACAAGGCATGCGAAATTCCCCGAGCCTGTGTCAATGGTTTGTGGGCCGAGCCTTGTCTGGATTTCGCGAGCAGTTTCCTCATGCAAAAATTTATCATTACATGTATGATATCCTGGTGGCTGCGTCTACCCAGGATGAGTTGCAGAGGATTCAGCCTCAGCTGGTCCATGCTTTGCATTCCCATGGGCTGCAGGTGGCTCCGGAAAAGGTTCAGCAGCAGCCTCCATGGAGATATCTGGGTGTCAAGATCATGGAGCGTACGATCCAGCATCAAGAGGTACAATTTGTGCACTCAGTGCGCACGTTGAATGATGCCCAGAAATTGGTGGGTATCATCACTTGGTTGCGTCCGTATTTGGGACTGACCACGGCACAGTTGTCTCCTTTGTTTGATTTGTTAAAGGGAGACACTGATTTGAAATCACCTCGGACCTTGACTCCAGAGGCACGTCAGGTGCTGGAGGAGGTTCACCGGGCCGTCTCGGCTCGACAGGTTCATCGCATTGATCCCTCCATTGATGTCACTGTGTTCATCACCACTCCGGATTTACATCCCACAGCCATAATTGGCCAGTGGAGTGACGAGTGGTCTGACCCCTTGCACGTCCTGGAATGGGTTTTCTTGCCCCATCAGCCGCAGAAGATGGCAACAGCATTGTTTGAGCTCATTGCTCGTTTGATAGTCAAATGCCGGCAGCGGTGTTTGCAATTGATGGGCATGGATCCTGCACAGATTGTGCTCCCGGTGCCACGGGAAGATTTTGACTGGAGCCTTGCAAACAGTGTGTCGCTGCAAGGTGCTCTGGAGAATTTTACAGGGCAGATCACTTATCATCTGCCCAGCCACAAGCTATTGCAAGTGGCGAGATCCACGCAAATTTCTTTGCGGCCCAAAACCAGCCAGGAACCAGTGCAAGGACCCACCGTCTTCCCTGACGGGTCAGGAAAAACAGGGAAGGCCATTGTCACTTGGAAGGATGGATCTGAGTGGAAGGTCCTGGAAGGCCATGAGGATGGGTCAGCCCAATTGGTTGAACTGAGGGCTGCCGTCATGGCTTTTCAGATGTTTTCTCAGCAACCCTTCAACTTGATCACGGATTCCGCTTATGTGGCCGACATTGCTAAGCGGTTGGGTCATTCGGTGTTGAAAGAAGTCAGCAATGCCGCCTTGTTTCATCTACTGAAGGCCCTGTGGTGTGCTATTCAGGACAGGGTTCATCCTTACTATGTTCTGCATGTTCGAAGCCACACTAACATGCCTGGATTTGTAGCGGAAGGTAACGCGAGGACTGACAAGCTGGCTAACCCAGTGTGGGTGGCCCCTCAGCCTGATACACTCACGCAGGCCAAGGCATCACATGGGTTTTTCCACCAGAACGCGCATACATTGCAGAAGCAGTTTCAGTTGACGTCGACTGAGGCCCGTTACATTGTTGAGTCCTGTGATGACTGTCACGCGGTCGCTGCACCTTTGCCGGCAGGGGTAAACCCCAGGGGTCTCAAGGCCTTGGAACTTTGGCAGACAGATGTTACTCAAGTTGCCGAGTTTGGCCGGCTCAAGTATGTGCATGTTACGGTGGACACATTCTCCTCTGCTATGTGGGCTTCAGCTCACACAGGAGAAAAGACCCGCGATGTCATTGCTCACTGGAGGCAGGCCTTTGCCGTTTTGGGCATACCCTCTGCTATCAAGACCGACAATGGTCCTGCTTATGCCTCGCAGAAGGTGCAGCAGTTCCTGCAGTTGTGGGGTGTTTCTCATAAATTTGGTATCCCTCATTCTCCCACAGGCCAGGCAATTGTGGAACGCGCTCATGGTACACTCAAGCGTGTTCTTCAAAAACAAAAACGGGGAATGCAGGGTGAAACCCCACACAGTCGGTTGCAAAAGGCTTTGTGTACAATTAACCACCTTACGGTGCCGCAGAACTCAAATAACCCTGTTATCTTGAACCATCACCTTTCGTTACAGGCTTCGGACGACACGCATCAACCTCGAGTGAAGGTCCGGGTGCGAAATCTAGTCACCAAGTAATGGGAAGGTCCCTATGACCTTATCGCTTCGGGGCGCGGGTATGCATGTGTCTCCACAGATACTGGCGTACACTGGGTACCTGCAAAGTGTGTTCGTCCTGACCTGAGACTGCAAAGACAGACTTCGGCCAACAGACAGCTAGGAGACCGTGACCAAAATGAAGGTCAACAAGTGGAGGAACCACTGAGTGACGGCTCTGATGCCGACGATCACTCCGATGCTCCTTCCACGTCAAGAAATTGAACCTTGTTCATTTTCTTTTTTCCCTTTTTTCTTTTTTAATGGTAAAAGGGTGAGATGTTGCCTCAAGTTTGCCTGTTTTTCACTTCTTGCATTTTGTTCTCACGCAGCTTCAAGTAAACTATGTATATTATTAGAATTGTTTACATTCTTTCTCTCTAGGAGGAGAATGATGATTGATGGTGATGTTCACCACTGAGGTGAACAAAGAGGTGGCTACCTATGTAGCCAATCTTGGCCTGTCTGTAAAATCGTATATAATATAGAGTCAAAAAAATAAAGTAGAAGCTTTCCTTCTTCACCTCCTGCTGGCCTGCTTCGTCCTTTCGTGCTCCTAACAGCAGCCGCACGTGTGACCCTCCGTCACACCTCATCTGCCACAGACGCGGATTGCCAAGGTCTGCTTCTGGGTTATGACTGATTTTTATGAAACTCTTCAGAGTTTCATATCCCTGACACTGTTCCTGGATAAGGTGCAGAGATGATATTTCAGAGCCAGATGAGCTCAGCACTGCTTGTTTCACAAACACACAGAATTTCCAGACACAGACATTCAGGCCACGCAAAATGATACCTTTTCATCTCTGTGCAAAGACCATTATTAGGACGTCACTGATGTACCACACACTTCTCAGAGCTGTCCCTTCTATCAGCTCTCCCAATCACCTCATGGACTTCACTCCAAGCAGTCTCTGACAGAGCTGAGTAGCACATAGGATTTAATCCTGGTTTTTGTTCATCTTCTCCTGAGCTGTCTCCACACACGGTGTGTGGGCTCTGTGGCAGCATTAACGTGTCACTTCCCTGGCACTGAGGTTCATGTCACACCTTTTCATCAAAAGCAGCAAATAAATGATTGCCACTGGATCCCACACAGCTTTTGGCCACTTGGTGTGGCTGCAGCCCAGGTGCACAGGAATTTCCACTGGAGATACACAGAAGGAATCAGCCATTCACAGAGAAAAACATCAGTTTGCATCACCCAAATCCCCATAACGCTGCAGACTCTGGTAACCCAGACTCTGCATTCACACTTTGGCCTCTGGGCCTCGCTTTGCCTCTCACTAAAGTCCCCCCAGTTTCCCTCATGCTCAGGTTCCCAAGATAATTAAAAGCAGCATTAGGAGCAGGGATAGATGAGGGGAAATGTGCCAAGGCTCAAAAATATTTCTCTTCTCAGGCCTGACCAGTCCAGCCAAGGAGAGAGGAAAAGCCTGCATCAGAGAGGTGTGCAATCAAATCAGTTATCAAATTTAGGTATAATGAGAGAAGCTGAAGAGATGTTCAGTGTTTGGAACAAGATTAGCAGCTCCAGGCACAAGAGGGATGTGACAAAAAGCAGAAAAAAACCGCAGCATTTCACTTAGTAACAAACCCCACTGCAAGGGTGGCTCCAGCTCCCAGCCAGCCCTGGGGGCTGCTCCCTGCATTGGGGGACAAGATCTGGATGGAAGGAGACAGCTCGTAAGGCTTGGAAGTGTTCTCCTTCTGTGGTGGGGATGCTGCATTGTTCAGGACTGTTCCCAGAATGACATTTAACTCTAGAACTTTTCCAAGTACATTATCCCGGGAGCAGAGTGAGGCAGAGGCTGTATAAAAAGGAATATCCTGCTTTATTAATCTTATACTATGTGTTGCCTGGATGGGAAATTGTACAGAGATATTCATCTCTCTGCTCCGGTTGAGGAAAAAGAATGAAACAATTTTCTCTCAGACCTTACTAAACCTGGCAGTGATAGAAATCAGCAGACGGTCCCTTGCAGGCAGCATCAGTGTTTGTTTTCCAGCCTCCTCAGAGCTGCTCTGATGTTGCCATCAGAGCCTGCAGAGCCAGAGCTGCCCCTGGGCAGTGCCTGAGCTGGGAGGGGTCTGCAGGGCAGAGCTGAGCCCCCAGGGCTGGGCTGGGCTCTGGCACCACTGGCAGGGCCCAGCCCTGGGCACAGGGAAGCAGCTGCAGGCAGGGACAGCTCCAGGCAGCAGAGCCCTGGGCAGGCAGTGGGGGGAAAGTGCCACCAAGCTGTGCTGGGATATTGAAAGTCCTCTCCAAAGTGAACTATTCCATGATCACTGTTTTTACAGATCCCCATGCCAAGACACGGCAAATGTCCAACAGCAGCTCCATCAGCCACTTCCTCCTGCTGGCACTGGCAGACAGGCGGCAGCTGCAGCTCCTGCACTTCTGCCTCTTCCTGGGCATCTCCCTGGCTGCCCTGCTGGGCAACGGCCTCGTCATCGCTGCCATCGTCTGCGACCACCACCTACACAGCCCCATGCTCTTCTTCCTGCTCAACCTGGCCCTCAGCGACCTGGGCTCCATCTGCACCACTGTCCCCAAAGCCATGCACAATTCCCTCTGGGACATTAGGGACATCTCCTATGCAGGATGTGCTGCACAGCTCTTTTTCTTTCTGTTCTTCGTCTCAGCAGAGTTTTCCCCCCTGACCATCATGTGCTATGACTGCTACGTGTCCATCTGCAAACCCCTGAACTACGGGACCCTCCTGGGCAGCAGAGCTTGTGCCCACATGGCAGCAGCTGCCTGGGCCAGTGCCTTTCTCAATGCTCTTCTGCACACGGCCAATACATTTTCCCTCCCCTGTGCCATGGCAATGGCCTGGGCCAGTTCTTCTGTGAAATCCCCCAGATCCTCAAGCTCTCCTGCTCCAAATCATACCTCAGGGAACTTGGGCTCATTGCTGTTACTGACTTTTTAGTATTTGGCTGTTTTGTGTTCATTGTTTTTTCCTTTGTGCAGATCTTCAGGGCCGTGCTGAGGATCCCCTCTGAGCAGGGACAGCACAAAGCCTTTTCCACCTGCCTCCCTCACCTGGCTGTGGTCTCCTTGTTCATCAGCACTGGCACGTTTGCCCACCTTAAGCCCCTATCTCCTCCCCATCCCTGCATCTGCAAGTTTCAGTTCTGTACTCGGTGGTGCCTCCAGCCCTGAACCCCTTCATCTACAGCCTGAGGAACCAGGAGCTCAAGGCTGCAGTGAAGACAGTGATGATTGGATGTGTTCAGGAACATTAAACTGCTGCAAATCAGTTGTAATAAAAATTGTCTTTGATACTTTTGTTGGTGTGGTAGAGAGTTTTTTCTGTGTTTTATATTTTTTATCTTGTTCACCAAGAAATGTTGTTGTTTGTGCCATTTCTTATTTTGTTTCTCTCTTCATTCCCTGTGGCCACAGACTGTGTCAATGAGGGGCTGTGCTCTTGGTGGCTTCAAAGGAACTCAAAGATCTCCCAGCCAAGTTTTCTGCAGAAATGCCCCTTTTGTTCCCTTCTCTGCAGCTGCAGCAGCAATGTCTGTGTGCAAAGCTGGGGGCAGATGAGGGCTGGCACAGCAGCTGTGGCCAGGAGCAGCAGCCCTTGGTGTTGGCAGTGCTGCTCCCGTGGCCCTGCCCCTCTACCCTCCTGGCCCTGGTGTTGCTGTAGGGCCTGAGTGCTCTCGGGGCCGGGCACAGGGCTGGGGGTGGCAGTGCTGGGGCTGCAGCAGGGACAGGCCATGGGCACTGCTGGGGCAGCGCTGACGCCTCAGGGCAGGGCCTGGGGGCTCCAGGCTCCTTGCCCAGGCTCTCTCCAGAACACACCCAGGCCAATGCTCAGCACAGAAAAGCCCCGTGAGCAGCCCCAGGCTGGCCGTGGGCAGGCTGGGGGCAAACAGCATGGCTGGGGCTCTGCAAGGTCCTTGGGGGAGACGGGAAGGAGCAGCAGAGCAGGGCCTGATCCATCCCCACTGCGCTGGACACCCCAGGGCAGCGTCCCAGAGCGTCCTCATGCACCTGCCAACAACATCCCCCCTCTGCAGCCCTGGCCTCTCCCCCAGCTCACACAGGGGCCCCATCCTTGCAGGCACAGTCATGGCAGCACTGGCTCAGAAGCCCCTGTTTGCACTGCCCAGAGCAGGCCTGAGCACCCCCATGGTGTTGGTGTGTTGAGATGAACCTGAGGGAGCACAAATGCCATCAGCCTCTGGGGTCGAGAGGGGCCGAGGGAGAGGAGGGAAACCACTCAGCTTTGTCATGGCCTTTGAAGTCAGCCAGAAAGTTTGTTCCTGTGATCTGTGAGTTTCATGTCACACTGTGGACATTGTTGCCCAGAGCCAGGGCTGCCTAGCAATATCCACCAAATTGCCATCAGCATTTCCCTGGCTTCACCTTGACTTTCTTTCCTCTTCCCTGATGTAAATTTTTTCCTCTTGCCCACTCCTGCTTACTTTGTCTTCTCTTGCCCCACTCCCCATTTCAGTTCCTGAGTTGGCACCATGGGAACATCCCTTGGGGAGCAGGATCATCCTCCAAGTGCTTCAAGAATTGTCTGCAGGCTCCTGCAGTGCCTGGTGCTGCTCCTTGCCAGAGGCCCCACAGGCCAGGGGAGCACATCTGGGCTGCTGTGTCTGGCTGTAGGGCTCCCTGTTCTGGGCCATGAGGAGGAGCTGCGGAGGCTCTGCAGGACTGACAGGATGGGCTTTGGGGTTGTGAGGAGAAGCTGAGGGACCTGGGCTGCTGCACCTTCTGAAGAGGCTGCCCAGGGCTCATCCTGAGACTGCTGCAAGGGTGGTTTCAGAGTATCACAGAATCAGCAAGGTTGGAAAAGACCTTGGACATCAGCAAGTCCAACTTGTGCTCTGACATCGCCTTGTCTCCCCTGAGCCTCTTCTTCTCCAGGATAAAAAACCCCAGCTCCCTCAGCCGCTCCTCAGAAGACTTGTGTTCCAGACCCCTCACCAGCTTTGCTTCCCTTCACTGGACACACTCCAGCCTCTCTATGTCATTCCTAACTTAACGGGCCCAGAACTGGACACAGCACTCGAGGTGCTGCCCAAGCAGTGCCAAGTACAGAGAAAGAATAAGTGCCCTGATCCTGCTGGCCACACTGCTCCTGATCCATAAGAATGCAAGGGATTGGATGAGGGAAATAGTAGGGTTCGGGTGAGGACAAAGTCTGATTGATTGTCAGTCGTGAAGCGTCCTGATTTTCACCTCAATTCAGACTTCATAAGACAGTGCTGGGAGTCAATTTCAATTGGACATTGATGATATTATTCTGTAACAGGAAAAATTAACAGGACAAAACCACTCCCTCTGCATTGTTTTCAATACATTATATTCACCTTGAACACACTTCTGAAATCTAATTTATCACAGAAGAATTGAAAACTACAATTATTCCCATGGGACTTTTTTGTCTGGCTGTTTTGAAGAAATGTTTATGAGCTTTTCTCACTAAATTCTTGAACTGAACAGCTCAAGAAAGTAGAAGCCTCTGGAGCTGTAAAATTCATCAGCAACCTCCAAGTGGCTGAGGATCCCTCCTCATCAGAGCAGCAATGAACAGAAATGGGCACAGGTTTGTGACTGCCCCAGCTCTGGGATGGGCCCTGGGCCTGGAGCAGGAGCAGCTCTGGAGGGCCCCAAGGCCGGGGCTGTTGTGCTGGCCTGGGCAGGTGGGATGGCAGCAGGGGCTGCAGAGCTCTCAGCACCTCAGGGACAGGGGAGCAGGGCACACAGGGAGCCTCCTTTTCCCTTCTTTTCCCAGCACCTTCCCCATGGCTGGGGCTGAGCCCTCTCTGAGCTGCAGCTGCTGCTGTGCCCTTGCCAGGGGCTGAGGCCGTGGGGCCCCTGCCCAGAGCAGCCTGCCCTGAGCAGAGCTGTGGGGCCAGAGCCGGCTGGGCTGGGCTGTGGAGAGGCCCTTGGTGCTGCACAGAGCTCAGGGCAGATGGCAGAGCTGGCAGGGAGCTGGGCTGGGCTCAGAGAGCCTGGCACAGAAACCATCAGTGTCCATCTCAGCCTGTGGCAGCCTGCAGGGGCAGGACTCAGCCCAGGCCGTGTGGGGCAGGGCCAGCGCCTGTGGAAGGCATTGAAAACAGGCAAGTGGCCCAGAGAGGAGGCTGCTCTGTGCCCTTGGTGGCATGGGCACAGCAGGGAGGGGGCCCAGGACATTTGTCCCCAATGCCAGCCTCTGTCCCCAGGCATTGGCAGCCCCGGCTGCCCAGCCCAGGTTTGCGAGGCCCTTTGGCTGTGGCCCAGCTCCATCCTCCTGCGGGGCTCAGGGCCTGTTGGCGGCCATGGCCAGCCCTGCCCGGCCTCTCTGCTGGCCCAGAGCCTGGCAGAGCCCGGGGCAGGGCTGTCTGTGCAGGCCCACAGGGCCCACGGGCTGTGCAGGAGGTGGCAGAGGCTGCCCAGCAGGGAGGCCATGGGGCACAGAGCCCCAAGGCTGCTGTGGCACCATGGCACAGGGGCCGTTCCCACCCGCAAGTGCTCCTGTCCTGCCCTGGGCCTGCACAGGGGCTGTGGCACCATGGCTGGGCCAGGGCAGCACAAAGGGGCCACACAGCTGCTGCCAGGGCTGACAGCAAGGCCCAGGCACAGACCAGGAACTGCTGGCCATTGCCTGCGCTGGCCAGGGCTGACTGTGCCAAAGGCACAGCTCAGCTGCCCCTGGGGGCTGCAGGAAAAGTGCAGATCCCAAAGAGCCTCCATGGCTGTGCTGGAGACCAAGGCTGGAGCAGGGAGAGGCAGGGCTGCTGCGGGATGGGGGTGGGCTGGGGATGGAGCTGGGCTGGGGGCTGCAGAGGTAGCTGTGGAGCATTGCCTTTGGTGTGCCAGGCATTGGCAGACACTGCTGGGCTGGGATAGAGGCTCTGGGGGGATTTGGCTTCCAGGGCAGTGCAAGGCTGGACCTGCTCCTTCCTCCCTCACACAGAAAATATTTCCATCCAAGAATCTCCTCCAGTCTCTCACAAGAGGCAGTTTTGGAGGTGGAATCACAATTCTACCCATGGGCACCCGGACAAGAAGGACAGTTCTTTTCCATAGGAAGGAAAGCACAGAGTTTTCCTCAGGGTTTGGAAGGCAGGTGAGAACCTCAGTGGGCCAAGGCCAGCCAGACTTGTCAGTAATGACAGATTTTGTCAGGAAGCACTGTTTGACATAAGGAACTTTGGAGGTTGGATCCAAATCTTGGCCGTGGGCAGCTGGAGGAGAAGGACAGTTCTTTCCCATTGGAAGGCAAGCAGGAAGCACCAGGGTTTCAGTAGCAGATGAGAAGAGACCGTCAACATGCCAAAGTCAGCTGGACCAGTCAGGTGGCCCTGGGAGCCTGAAGCAGCCAGAACTGTTCTGTGTTCCATTTGATTTATGGGGCCCTGGAATGTCACAATGGCACCTTGGTTCATTGGGGCCCTGCAGTGTCATAAGTGGTGCCTTGATTCCATAGGGTCCAGCAGTTCCACAATGGCCCCTTGATTACAAGAAGACCTGAAGTGTCTCAATAAACTCTTGGTTTGATGGGGTCCCACAATGTCACAATGGCCCCTCGCTTCCATAAGGACCCTCAGTGTCACAAGGGTCCCAACGATTCCATGAGGCTTTGCAGTGTCACAATGGTCCCTTGGTCTCACAAGGCCCCACAGGGTCACAATGGTCCCTTGGTTCCATGGGGCCTTGTGCTGGTGCATTCCCCCCTCCCCTTCTCAGGCCACCCTGTGAGCTGAGAAATGCTCATTTGGCCTTGGCCAACTAGCCCCTGGGCTCAGCTCCTCTGGAGCTCAGCAGAAACCCTGTCTGCTCCCAGGCACTGCTTGCTGCCCAACGAGCTCCTGGATTAGTTAGGAGCAGCCCTGGGAACTGTTTTTGTTTCCTCAGTGGCACAACATCCCTGTTCTCACACTTCCAAGGAAAGCTGCTGATCCCAGGTGCGGCCAGGATGAAACATTGCTGTGACTAAAGCCCCTCTCTTGGGGCCCTACAAACAGAGCTCCAAAAGGAGCCCCTGGAGCTCTCCTGGGCCAGTGTCCTCCCTCTGAGTGGGGCCTCTGCCAGCCGGGAACTCTCCCGTTTGCTGCCCTCGGGGGATCCCCGAACAACGACGGAGCCGGGGCCGAGCCCCCACTCCTCGAGGCTCAGCCCTTGGCCCGCTGGGGAGATGCCAAAGCATCCCCAGGGAGCATTTCCCTGCCCTGCAGGGGAATTTCTCACAGGTCCCTGGCACTGACTCTGTCTGTCTGTGTGCACACAGAGTGCCTGTGCCCTGGCAAATGTGGCAGAAGTGCTGCTCTCTGAGGGGTTTGAGTGCCTTGGACATCTGAGTCAGCCAGGCCTGTAAGTAAGGCTAAGTCATGAGGTGTAAGCTAAGTTAAATGCTGCTAAGTGTTGTTATTTTGCTAAGCTGTTGGATTTAATGTAAGTTATAAGCTAAGATGAATATCATTAAGTTTTTTTTAATGTTTAATCATTGACTCATAGTTTATAAATTAGGTTAAATACTGTTAAGTGCTGTTATTTTCTTAGTTGTGAAGTTGAAAGCATAAGGTAAGGTTGAGTTAAGTGCTGTTAAGTTTGAGCTCTGTTCAGCTCTTAGGCCGTATTCCTTTTATCCTTGCCCTCCCTGTCCTTTTGTCACACACACACAGAGGGACATTTCTCAGTTCATTTCTGGTTTGATTGCCTGGATTTTGTTTGGTTTTGTTGCTGCTTTGTTTCCTTGGTGTGCCTGAAGTGTCCAGTCAGGAGCAGAGTGACTCTTGCCAATGGACTTTGTTGTGCTCTCTCTTAATATTAAATCTGCATTTTGCTGATCCCTTGCTGGGGATTTTTTAAGCGCTCTCAGCCCCTTGTTTGTAACAAGGAGCCCAGGCCCAGGCTCTGGGGACACGAGGACACTGCAGGGAGTCCCTGTCCCCCTGTCCCACCCCTCCCCAGCCCTGGCCCCCTGTCCCCGTGTCAGGCTCTGGGGTCGATCTCGTGGAACATCCTCTGGGGGGGCTGCGGCGCCGGGGGCGGGGGGGACCCGGGGGGACAGGGGACCCCGCTGTGCACGAGCAGTGTTGGACTTCTCTGGGGGAAACTGTGAGGGTGGGCTGGGGCAGAGTGACCTCCCAGTGACCTCACACAGCCCCTGTGATGTCATACAGCCACATGTGATGTCACACAGCAGCCTGTCATGTCACAGCCCAGTCTGAGATGTCACACAACCTGCTCTGGGATGTCATAGCCAACTTTGTGATGTCACAACCCACTTTCTATGAAGTCACAGCTAGCTCTGTGATGTCACAACCCATTCAGTGATGTGACACAGCCCACTCAGTGATGTCATACAGCTACCCTGTAATGTCACAGCACACTCTATGACCTCACAGCCCACTCTCTGAGGCACAGCATGATGTCACAGCCTGTTCTGGAATGTCACACACTCCTCTCTATGGTGCTGTAGCTGCTCAATCACCTCACACAACAAACTCTGTGATGTTATAGCCCAATCAATGGCCTCACACAACCCACTCTGAGCTGTCACACAGCCTCTTTGGGACATCTCAGCTGCTCTGTGGCTCTGTGACACAGCCACAGAGGTGCTGCTGTGACACAGCCCCCTCTGGGACAGCACACAGCCCCTGCCAGTGCTGAGCCCCTGTGAGCTCTGTCTGTGCCCTGCTCGTGTCCCTGAGGTGCCCTGGCAGTGCCCCAGCCCTGCTGGGCTGTGCACAGGAGCTGCTCCTGGGCAGAGCTGTCTCTCTGCAGTGCTGCCCTTGTCAGGAGCTGCCTCTGTGCCACGATCCCAGCCCAGCTCAGCAGCACAGAAACAGCACGAGGACATTCATGACCCTCTCAGGGCTTTGGTGCTGTTTGCATCAGACTCGTTCCATCAGAGTGTGCTCAAAAAACTTCTCAAGAACAAAAAATGAAATTGAAACACTGAAGGGTCTTGTAGTGAAAATGAGTTCCACTGAGGGACAGGACTAAGAAAATGTCCCCAGGTTCCTGTTAGATCAGAACACTGCAGGCAGTGATGCTAGGTAAGGACAAACAAGGGAAAGTTGTCTCTGATGCTGAGTAAACCTCGATGTGTTTCAGAAATGGAAAGAGCCAAGGCTTGAGCCCCAGCCCCTGCCAAGGCACATCCTGTCCCTCCCTCCTTGCTCAGGGCTCTTCCCAGGCCACTGGGATGTGGGGATGTGCAATGCCAAGGGCAGCACCATGGGGCAGCCCCTGCCAGGCTGCTGAGCAGGGACAAGGAGGCAATGAGGCCCCAGGGCTGCAAGGGTCACTTGTCCCCTGCTGGCCTCAGGCCCAGGGCCAGCAGCCATGGCCAAAGTGCTGCAGGAGTTGGCTCTGGCAGGGCCTTGCAGCTGCTGCCCATCCCTGTGCCCTGTCCAGCCCAGGCTGTCCTACGGTGTCCATGCCCTGTGCCTCTGTCCCTGCAGGCTGTCGTCACCCCCCGGCTGCCCCACCTGGCTGGGCCCTTCCTCTGCTGACAGCTCTGCGTCCTGCCTGCCTCTGCCTGGGCACACAGAGCCTTGGGCTGCTCCAGACTCCTTCTGGGGGATGTGTTGCACTGCAGCCCTGCCCTGGGAGAGAAATTCCTTTCCTCATGTCCCTGTTCAATCCAAGTTCCAGCTGAGGGCTGGTGGGAAGGAAAGGATGGCACAATGACTTTCCATGTCCAATGCAGCAGGGAAGGGACAGCTCTGGTGGCACAATCCCTCCTGGCCCAGGGCACAGTGCTGGGAAGGTCTTTCTATGCCAAAGCATTGCTTCAGCCAAGCTCCTGGCTCAGCATCACCTTTCCTGCTCAGCCAGGCTTCTGAGTTCTCCCAGCAGAAGAACAGAATTCCAGCATTGCCACTGACTGGTACAGGAGGGGGAGATTTCCCCCTTGAGAGATGCTAGTCTTCCACTTTTCACATTTCAGCAGCTCGGGTTCCTCAGGTTTGGTTCCAGAGGAGTTGGAAATGCAAGTCCAGGAGCTCTGTTCATGCCCAGACACAGCAGGTGACACAAGTATAGGGCGTTGGCAGTGTGACATTTGCAAGGAGTGCATTCCACAAGTGATGGAACTAGGTGCAGAAAACACCCCCAGCCCTACAAGGCACAAAGGCAAAAGGAACAAAGTTTCAATAATGGCCTTGCTAGGGAGGACCAAAATCACTACTTTTCACCCCAGGGTTCCAATTGCCAGGTGTTCTACAACCCCAAGAGGAGACCCCCAATGGGCACCGAAATTAGTCCCTCCCTGTGGTGCAGGAGGGTTCAGGGCAGAGGAAGGGCTGCAGGAGCTGGGACATGGCTGAGATGCAGCTGCCCCAATGGTGCCTCTGAGCTGGCAGGACCACGGTCACTCAGGGTCGGTGGCCGGTCAGTTCTGTTGACTGAACATGGATCTGGACATTTCCCTTGGAGCGTCTCCAGGGATGGAATGTTGGGGCTGCCCTGGTCCTTCCCCACCCCAGCAGCTCTGCCAGTGCCACGAGGGGACACAAGGGCTGAGCCAAAGGGTGAGAATTGCAGAATGGGCTGAGGCAGGAAGGACCCACTGGGATCATTGAGTTCAACCTCTGGCCCCGCACAGACAGGGCTAGCACAGCCTGGGCATCCCTGGGAGGGGTGTCCAAAGGCTCCTGGAGCTGCAGCAGCCTCGGGGCTGTGAGCATTCCCTGGGGAGCCTGGTCAGTGGCCCAGCCCCCCTGTAGGGGAAGGAGCTTTTGCTGTTCTCCAGCCTGGAGCCAGCCTGGCCCAGCCCCAGCCATTCCCGGGCTGCTGTCCCTGCTCCCCCGGGGCCCAGGTGGGAGCTGCCCAGCGCACGGCCCTGGCAAGGAGCCGCAGCCCCCGGGGAGCTCCAAGCTCCATCTCCTCTCCTGCAACTGAACAAACCCAGCACCTGCAGAGCTCCAGGGCAAGGTCCTGCCCCTGGCTCAGGGCTTGGCTGGGGCCACTGAGAGAAAATAAATTTCCAACTTTTGCCCCACAACAGGGAGGAGCAGCAATTCTTGGATAAGAGAGTGGTCACTGGAATGGTGTGTCACTGGTTGGATGGCATGGCCTGGCACATCCCTGCTCAGTGGCACTCCCAGAGCCCCTTGGAGATGAGTGTCAGCTCCTGCAGGGACAGCGCTGGCAGCCGTGTCTTCACCAAGTCCTGAGCGGTGCCGGTGGCCATGGTGCTGATGGAGGTGGAGGCTGTGCTGGGCACGAGGCCCCATCAGCCCCAGATCTGTGGGGGCAGGGCTGCACCCCCTCCCCAGAGTCCCTTGGCATGGGGTGACCCCTGTCCTCACCTGAGGGTCCCACTGGAGGACCGCAGGTGAAACAGCCCTGGCAAGCCCTGGGGTATCTTGAAGATGTCAAGGGCCAGGCAGAGCATGGACTGCAGGAGGAGGAGAATGCCACAGGTCAGGACCCCTGGGGGACCCCAAAACCCCCTGTGACCCTCTCAACCTCCATCCTGCTTTAGGGTGCTGAAGGGGAACAGGATCCAGGGGGACCCCAACACCCCCCGGAACCCCCTCAGCCTCCCACTCCACTGTCTTGGAGGTGCCAGAGGGGCCAGTACTTGCTCAGGAGCAGTGGTGGTGCTGGCGAGAAGGGCATTCAGTGCTTGCCCCAGCAAGGGGTCCTGGATTCCAGCTGTGAGCTTGGAGTCCTGGCTGTGGGTTTGATGTCCTGTGCTTGTCTTCAACAGGGAGTCCTGGCCATGGGCTCTGCATCCCAGCTGTGGGCTTGGGGTACCAGCCATGGGCTTGAGGTCCTGGCCAGGGGCTCAGGGTTCCGTGCCCATCCTCACTGGGGGTCCCAGCCCTGCTCACTGTCCTCAGGCATGCTGCCTGTGTGCCACCCACTCTTTGCCCTGGCCACAGAGGATCTGAGCTGCTGCTTCCCCTCCACAACCATTTCTGCCTCATCAACAAGTCCCACAGCCAGGTCATGATGTCCAGGATCAGGCAGAGCCCCAGCCCAGCTCCCTGGGACTCTCTGAGGACTGACTGGGGACACAGTGCTGAGACCCCTCTGCTTTCCCCATCATGTTCTTTTTCCCCAGCTGGTGTGGACTGGGACAGTTCCCGCCACTTCCAGATGATGAACAACCAGGCCAGCCCTGTCTTGGACTACCCTGTCATCGATTACCCTTTTGCTCAAGTGAGCCCTGCCAGGCTGCCTCCTCCTCTCCTTCCTTCTCCTCTTTTTCCTTCTCCTCCTTCTCATCTTCCTATTTCCCCTTCTCATCCAGTACCCACCAGTGCCTGCAGGACATGGATCCTCTTACCTGGCTCACCTGGAACCGCTTGTGGGAATCCCCATGCAGGGCACCCTAGATTGCCAAGATGGGTGCTGTCTCACCCTTGGGACAGCCTGGCATCCATCAGGACAGTCTGGCAGCCACTGGACAGCCTGACACTCCTGAGGACAGTGTGACATCCATAGGGACAGCCTGGCACCTGCCGGGACAGCCTGAAACACATGGAGACAGAGTGACACCCATGGGCACAGCCTGGAACCTGTCAGGACAGCCTGGAACCCATAGGGATAGCTTAGTACCCCGGGGACAGCCTAGAACCCATGGGGACAGAGCGACACTGGGACAACCCGGAAGCCATAGGGACCACCAGGTGCCCCTGGGGACAGTCTGGCATCCATGGAAACAGCCTTGTCTATCTGGGGACAGCCTGGGATCCATAGGGACACCCTGTCCTCTGCTGGGAGAGCCTGACACCTATGGGGACATTCTGGCTTCCCTAGGGACAGCCTGGGAACCCTTGGGGACAGCCCAACATCCCTGGAGACACCTCGCCACCCACCCTTACCTCCCGTTTCTGGTGCCACTCCGAAGCCAGATCCAGGGGCACATTTTCCTCTTCCTGCCAGTGCCTCCATCACCACTGGGGCAAATCCCTGCGGGAGCTCTGGGACAGGCCCCGCCTGAAGCTCCAGTCCCTGCTGGACCTGGAGCGGCCCCAGTGCCTCTGCAGCGAGAAGAGTCCATGTGCCCTGCCCAGGATCCTGGCATAGACATGGCCACCCCCATGGCTGGAGAGAGCCGCGAGTCCTGGAGCTGCAGCGGCTCGGAGATGCTGGTGGTGGCTGTGGTGAGGGCCTCGCAGTGTGGGGATGAGGGTGGCAGCCGTGTCACCCCGGGGATGTCCCCACAGAAGCTCCAGCACTTGTGTGACATCCCCGACATCAGCACCGAGCAGGCAGCGAGCCGGGAGGGCGGCCTCGTGCAGAACTGGCTCGTCACCCTCCCCAAGGCGGACAAGCGGGTGCTGGAAAGCTGGAGAGGGTTTGGAGAGACCCGACGTGTCCCCTCACCTGGCTCAGGAGGGGGAGTTCCCCAGATTGCGGGAGGCTCGTTCCTTGGTGCCTCTCCTCGATGGCCACTCCTGGCTGAGGGCGGGTGCCCAGCGCTCCTTCTGCAGGGAGGTGGCCCCTGCCCGGCTCCTGGGGGACATGGCAAACCAGTGCCACGGGCCCCTCGGGGCCTGCCGGGACCCCCTGAGCAGCCCTGAGCCGGCGGTGATGGGGAAGGGAGGTGACAGAATTCCCCCAGCGGGGCAGGTGACCATCCCGCCCCGGGGCACCCCGGGACCTGCGAACCTTGGGGACACCGTGATGAGAGGTGGGGACAGGGGTGGGCACGGGGGGTCCTGGGGGGACCATGGCCATCCCTGCCCTTGGCAGTGCCGAGTTGGCTGTGACCGAGCTGGAGGCGGCCAGTGGTGCCCCGGGGCTGTCCCTGCTGTGCCACAGCCCTCAGATCTTGGACAGTTTTCTGCTGTCTGCGTTCATGTGAGACCCCCACGGCATCCCCGGGGGTTTGGGGGGCTGGGACCACGCTGGGCCCCATCCCCGGGAGGGAAACACAGCCCTGGCACCCGAGGGGACAGTGACACGGGGACAGGCACAGCCCTGGGGCTGCTGCCACCACCCGCGGGGCAGGAGGGTTGTGGGGGCTCCCGGGGGTCCCTGCCCCTCTGAGCCCAGTGGTGGCTCCACAGCCGCACTCCGGCCGGGATTCCAAGTGGTACCAGGTCCGCTACGACAAGGACGGACACTTGTGGCTCTCAGGGGTGGCGTGGATGTTCTGCAGTCTGCGGGAGCTGCTGGGCACCTCCGGGCACTGGGGGATGTGAGGCCCAAATGCACACAGAGGCTGCCTGCCCCCCCTGCCCCAAAAGTGACATGGACAGCAGTGTGACATCACAGAGTAGACTTTGACAATGCAGGGCACCTGTGTGACATCACAGAGTGGGCTATGAAATTACAGAGCAGACTCTGACATCATAAAGGGGGCTGTATGACATCACATGACAGGCTGTGTGAGGTCACTGGGTAGATTAATGTCTTGGTTTAAAAGACAGGTGTCTGCCAAGGAAGGTGGCAACCTTCCTGGAATGAAAAGAAATCCTCCTAATGGAAAGAAATAATCCTCTCTCCAAATTATTATAACTTAAAAATTATGGGGCTTCCAGGCAAAAATATGGAAAAGGATTAACAGTTCTTCACTAGCAAATATAAATATAGATAGATAGATATATACAGAAGACAACAAACAACAGCAAGCAACACGAGGAGTTGCCCACCCGTCAGGCTCCCCTTCTCCCTTGGGTGCAGTTCTGGCCACACCCCGCAGGGGGCGCTGCTGGCCGCGGTGGGGCGGGGCCGGGGCAGGCGCTGTCTCGCGGCCAGCAGGGGGCGCTCCGGTAGCGGGGCGGGGCCTTTCTCGCCGTGATGGCGGAGAAAGGGACCCGGTGGGGATGGCACCGGCCCCGGGCGGCACCGCACACACTGGCTCCGAGCTCCCGGGAGACAGGGAGCAGGGAGCAGATAGGAGCAGGGAGGAGGAGGGAGGCTCGGGTGGCAGTGCTGAAAACCCCAGGGCAGCAATACCCTGAGCAGCCCTACTCACTCTGCCGCTCATGAGACTGCTCCTCAATCCTGAATGGAAGGGGCAGCCTTGGCTCCACTCCCGCAGGGTCCCAGGCCTCTACTGATATCCCCTAAGCTGTGGGGGCTCTGGGGGGAACAGTGACAATTCCTGACACAAATGGCCATGGGATACCCTGATCAATAAGACAGGATTGGGGTCAATAGGATTTTGGGTTGGATCCCTTGGGATTTTGGGTTGGATCCAATGGGATTTGGAGTTGGATCCGATGGGATTTTGTGTTGGATCTATTGGGATTTGAGGTTGCATCCAGTGGGATTTTGTGGTGGATCTCACGGGATTTGGGCTTGGATCCAATGGGATTTGGGACAAAAGGGTGAAAACTGGGAAGATCCCAATGGGTCCTGGAGGAAAGGATGCTCCTCCCAGTCATTCCTAAAATATCCCAAACCAGAGCAGTTCATTTGTGATGGAGGGTCACACGTGCGGCTGCTGTTAGGAGCACGAAAGGACGAAGCAGGTCAGCAGGAGGTCAAGAAGGAAAGCTTCTACTTTATTTTTTTGACTCTATATTATATACAATTTTACAGACAGGCGAAGATTGGCTACACAGGTAGCCACCTCTTTGACCTCGTTGATGAACATCACCATCAATCATCCTTCTCTTCCTAGAGAGGAAGAATGTAAACAATTTTAATAATATACATAGTTTACTTGAAGCTGCGTGAGAACAAAATGCAAACAGTGAAAAGCAGGCAAACTTGAGGCAACATTTATTGATGGTTTCTGGAGATTTCCAGAGATTCCCAGAGATTTCCAGCTACTCCAGAGATGTGTCCACCAGTGGCCAGAAGTTCTCATTTCTTGTCTTGCTCATCTTCAACCTTAAAGGGCTGGGCCGAGGCTCCTCAGGATCGGGATCCTCAGGAATGCAGGAGCCAGAGCTGGATGCCTACAGCACTGCAATCACTGGTGTTTGGAAGCTCCAGGGATCCCGAAGATGGATCCGCTTGGATTTCTCCTTCTTCTTCACCTCTTCCCTGTCTCCTTCTCCTCTTCCTCCTCTGGAGTGCAGAGCTTTGGCTGTGTCCATCTGGCGCCGGCGCCCGGAGCAGTCCTGGGTCTGTTTAGCCTTTGGAATCTCGGGATGATCCCTGGAAGGATCCAATGAGAAAGGTCATCCTGAGCTGGGGGACACCAGGTCGTCCTCATGCTTCCAACCTCACCTGTTTGGGGACTTTTCTGACTTCTTCCTCCTCTCAGTTTCCAACTTTTCTGACTTTTCTGACTTCTCCAGCTTTTCCTTCATCCCTTTGGATTTGGACTTTTCCAACTTCTCCTTTTTTCCCAAATCAGTTTCTGACATTCCTGATTTCTCCATCTTCCCCAATTCAGTTTCTGACTTCTTTTTCCCCAGTTCAATTTCCAACTTTCCCAATTTTTCCTTCCTCTTCAATTCAGTTTCTGACTTTCACAGTTTTTCCTTCCTCCCCAATTCAGTTTCTGACTTCTTTTTCCCTAGTTCAGTTTCCGAACTTTCTCCCAATTTTTCCTTCCTCTTCAATTCAGTTTCTGACTTTCACAGTTTTTCCTTCCTCCCCAATTCAGTTTCTGACTTCTTTTTCCCCAGTTCAGTTTCCAACTTTCCCAATTTTTCCTTCCTCTCCACTTCAGTTTCTGACTTCTTTTTCCCTAGTTCAGTTTCCGACTTTCTCGACTCTTTCTCCTTCT